>CAUYPK010011890.1:0-21980 GCA_963574355.1 Loris lydekkerianus | reverse complement strand
CAAATCTAAACATAGATTTCTATCCTCCACCAAATTAATAAGAACTTGATGTTTTTAAGTAAATATAAAACAATCAACATCAATTGGGAAACATTTCCAAAATACTTATTTTGGGGAAGAGGGAGATGGAGGGGAGGGAGGGTGATTGGTGGGATTACACCTATGGTGCATCTTACAAGGGTACATGTGAAACTTAGTAAATGTAGAATATAAATGTCTTAACACAATAACTAAGAAAATGCCAGGAAGGCTACGTTAACCAGTGTGATGAAAATATCTCAAATGGTCTATAAAACCAGTGTATGGTGCCCCATGATCGCATTAATGTACACAGCTATGATTTAATAAAAACAAACAAACAAACAAAAAATAAAATGATGTCTACTTATTGAGCTTGATTAAGTGTTTTGCAAATGATTCAGAATATTCAATAAAGCTTATTTACCTCTCCTTGCTGAACAATAGAATCTTTTATTAAATTAAAGAATTTAACTGTTATCAATGGAATTTAATTATAAGAAGTAATAAAAAGTGCACTAAAAAAAGTATTCTGCCATAGCAAAGGTAGATACTGTATATTCGAGGTCCCTCTTCTAGTAGAGCAATATAGTGCTTTCATTGTGGTAGTTTTTGAAGTAAGTTCAAGGATAGAGGGTTAATTGGAAAACTTGATATTTCTAGAAGTAATGTTTTCTTGACAGGAAATTATTTATTTGAGATGGTTTAAGGGAATTGATTAGATTTCTAGAGAAGGTGCCATCTGAAGCTTATCATCGTCTGTAATGGTTAGAAGAGTTCTTCTTTGCCTTCTGCACTGTAACCAGTCCCACACAATACTTCATCCTCACAGATAAGATTTTCAAGGAAACTGCTAGAGATAAGGTTGATGGAACAGGGTGGATTCTTTCTGGCATGAGGATGAAGGTAACTATACTATATAAACACACACACACACACACACACACACACACACACACACTCTTTAATAGCAGAGTAGTTTCATTAAGTTATTCTTGCCTGGCTTGAGTGGTATTTGTTAGGCTTATTTAGAGACACTGCTCTATTAATAGATGTCATTTCTATCTCATTCTCACTGTCTGAAATTGAAGGAAAATTATTTCTATTTTTGCCTGGTCACAGTCAGTTATGTTGGATGGACCACCTCAGAACTGTGATCAGTTGGTGTCCTCATCTGCCACTTTGAAATAAAGTACTTAGCTGTTGTTGACTCCCGGTATAGGTATTAGAAATACTTATTGGTCTATAAGGTTTCCCCCCACATGTTGGCATAAATACCTCATTTACTGAAGTGGTTATAATGATGGAAATTAAAGCTGAAGCATCAATTCAAAATGGATTGAAGGAGCTGGGGTGCAGCTGAATT
Organism: Loris lydekkerianus; assembly: GCA_963574355.1. Lineage (NCBI taxonomy): Eukaryota > Metazoa > Chordata > Mammalia > Primates > Lorisidae > Loris > Loris lydekkerianus. The sequence goes on along the minus strand of CAUYPK010011890.1, from coordinate 20,596 downwards.
CAGTAGATTGATTGCCGTTTGTCCTCTTGGGCATTTTCCAGAAAAGCTTTTCATATTTATTCTTATTATGTTACAGGGGAATGAATCTAATGGATCTCCCCTTCATGGGTCTCAAGTAGAGATCAGTTTTCTTTTTATATTCAATGGAAGGGACACAGGCACCACTTTACTCCTCAGATTTTAGATCTTAACTGATTAATAGTCTGTCTAGAGTGACTTTGGATATTATTTTCAGCTGATCTTGGGGTATATTAAGAAGAGTTTTACCACTATCAGCACAGAGATTGGTACATAATAAGCATGTAATAAATATTCATTACATATAAAATGAATAAAAACTTAAAAAAAATGCTATTACTAAGACTTAGACTTTGAAGCCTAAAGCTGTTGCAGCTGAAACCAGTTAATCCTCTTAATGCTTCTGTGTCTTTAATAGCTTGTTACATTTTAAGATCATCCTATTTGAGTTTTAATCTAGGCATTAGCTTATGTGTGTGTGTGTTTTAAAATTTTACCATTCTTTGTTCCCAATGTTTCAGGAGCTTTTAAAGTCCTATCATTTATTTTGTAGGCTTCCTTTTGGAATCTTTGAAACTAAGCTAATCCCTTCATAAACATCCTGGTTTTAAATACTTGCTATTTAAACATTAGTCAATCAAGGAAATTAATAAAATGATAAGAAAGCTGACATTAAACAACATTTCTTGTTTGTTTGTGTTTTGCATTTCACAGACATTTTCGAGGTTCATTCTCCCTGTCACTTTATGGCATCAGAAATTGGACATGTTTTATTATATAAAATATTAATACCACTGAAGATAGTTATATTTCCATTTCAAGTGACCAGTTGAAGTAATTTCCTTAAGCGTTCACATTCACTTTGGAATGAGAATTATATCATGAGTGAAATAAAAAACTCTAAATAGGTTTTGGCACAATTGTACCATCAACCTGCTGAAGTTTGTTGGCGAGAACGTTGGTATTCAGGAGACTGACAGTCCTGACTCTTTCATTCATCTAGTACGATTACCATATATACTCGAGTATATAGGGTACTTATTTGGCTTCAAGTCATCTTCTCCACAGAGAGAGAACCTTGACAACCCAAAGAAGCCATGCAGTCTCTCTCCTGTCACCTCCTGTTAAGTCTCTGTGAGGCACTGATCATTCATGACTATTTTTCTTCTTTCTTTTGATCATCCTCCTAGAATTTAAACTTCGGGGACTTTAGGCATCTTTTTTTATTGCTGAACATCCAGCATTTAGAATAGATCAAGTCTAAGATGACATCAATTGTCAGAGGCACCGTCACATTAGGTATGTAAGACCATAGATTTGTTGTATCTCTTACTGTACACTGTGAAAATAAAAATACATTGTAAGCAAAATGAATTGGTTACACTGTTCTTGAAACAACTTCTCATTCAAGTCCAACTCTTCAACATTAACTTTTAATGAAAATTTGCCAATATGTGCTATTTCCACACTATATCATTGAGCTATCAAGGGCGTTGTGTGCAATTTAAAATAGTTTTCCATTGTATATTGTACACAAATGTGATGGATAACATCATTCATAACAAATGATTGATTTACTGTAGCAACTGTTAAATGCATGATAATGTGCACCATCTAACTAAACATGTCCATAGGCCCTGCCAAACATGGCTACCTACACCAATTAATTTCAAGGGCCCCAAACTTGCTCTGTAGATATATACCTGTTGCTCAGAGGCTCTGTCTTGGGTACAGCGGCCTCCTGCGCATCAGTGAAAGGACTGAAACTAGAATAAGGAAAACTGGGATCCATTTTTTCCCCTGTACATTATTTTGTTTTCTGTACATTATTCTGTTTCCTCCAGTACCTGGCTCTACTACAGTTCATTGCTTCCTGCCTGTTTCTTTCCCTAGGTTATGAGATCCTCTATAGAGCCACGAAGTACATCAGTAATTGAAGTCAGTACATTCCCACAACACCCAGCTATTTTTTGTTGCATTTGTCATTGTTGTTTAGCAGGCCCAGGCCGGATTTGAACCCACCAGTCTCAGTGTATGTGGCTGGCGCTGTAACCACTGTGCTACAGGTGCTGAGCCAACATTTCATTTTTATTAGATGACAGAGACGCTGTCTTAAACTTCACTGACAGCCTTCATATACCTGGCATGGTGCTAAGGATTCACTCTGATGTGGGAATCTTCTCTTCTCAGCAAAATTTAAATTTCCACTTTCAGGTGAAAATCAAAGAAGGATTTGAAAGGAGTCCATTTCAATATTTAAAGAAGACGTTAGAAATACTTATTCCATTATACTAGTACTAAATACATTTACTAAAAATGGTCAAGTACCCTGTTTTTATTAATAGAATCAAAGGTTCTTAGCTACTGATATTTCTGCAGCCACTTAAAATGCCATGCAATTATATACAGAATATGTTTTTTTTCCCACTGAAACTGCAAAACCCCAGAGAGTCTGAGTAATAGCCACCCTCTTCTGGATACATTATTCATTTTAAACTAGTATTCTAGAATCCTAGATTATAGAAAACTTATTAGCTGTCACATTTTAAACCATGTGCATGCTAATTTATTTTATGAGCATTTCAAGCAATCTTCTCTCCTGTCCACTTTTTTTATTTTTTTAATAACGGCACTGAACATTTTCTGTAATATTTAAATTTTTTTTTAAAAGAACAAATTAGGAGATTTTGGCACTTTCATTACTAGATGAATGACAAACAAGTAAAATGGAAGATGGTTAAATGATTGATTTACTGTAGCGACTGTTGAAATGCAAGTCTTTATTGAGACTAGTACAGCAAGCAGCAGATGGGGGCAAAATGTGACTTATTGGTGTCAAAACACACGAAAAAGTCAATGGCTCTGGTCAGGGAAGTCAGATTGCAAGTGAGAATTTTGGCACAGTTTTTCTGGAAGATGCAAAGTAGAACAACTCAGCTAACCAAGATTTAGTTAGCGTAAGATATAGAAGCTGTGTTTTGGGAGAACTTTGAGAATCATAGACAACAGCTCTGTATTACAGGAAAAAGTCACAGGTCCTTGCACTGGAAAGTCTGTTGTGTCTTTAAGCCTCACTTGTGCCAGGATGGCAACAACATTTTTCATCAAGGTAACAATGGGAGCAGAAACCCTGAGCAAATGTAGCATTGACAGGAAGAAGAATTACAAGTGCATTCAGATTCTGTTTATACTTCTGTGAATGGAAGCCATTTTCTACAGTGAGTGAAAGTTCAGCCACCTCATCCTAGCTCCAATTGCAGCACATGTGAGCCAAGCTCCCTCGCAGAGCTCCCAGCCTCCCCTCCCCAACTTGTGATATGACAAAACATCAACAAAAAGCCCCTGCATGTATTTGACATATCGCTGAAGTTCAGGTGTGAAACGAAATGGTTTAAGTGCACTCTCATCAGATCTCTAACTGTGGTCACTTTGAGTCTTTTTCCACTCCTAGACAGTTACTGTTTTATTCTTGTGCTTTCTTAAAAGCTTTTGCAAGCAGCTATGTTATAACATTGCAAGACATTTGTGGAATAGACTCTGGCAAATACAAGGTCCTGACAACTTTAAGTCTTACCATTGAACTAGAGTTGTTACTAGCTTTGCATGTCTATGACTGAAGCTGGATGATTTGATATAAATGTCAGTGAAATCACCACAACGGCTCATGTATGTACAACTTCGTGCCTGCTGCTGTGTGGGATGTGCAGAAAGTTTGCCGGAATACCCGGTGACATTGCCAGAGATATTCCAACTGTCAACCAGAAAAATCTATTAATCAAAACAGCCACAGTAGAAAAAAAGATATGCTGCTTCCATATCAATAAGTCAGGAATTGCAACCCCAAATCTTAGATCTAAAAGATTACAAGAACAAATTAGGGTATACTTTAAAAATAACTAAAGAGTGAAATAGGAATGTTCCTAACATAAGGAAATGATAAATTCTGGGGGTGATGGATACCCCAATTACCCTGATTTAATTATTTCACATTGTATGTTTGTATCAAAACATCACATGTACCCTATAAAGACATATAATGGTTATATACCCATTATAATTAAAAATTTTAAAAATAAAAAATAAAAATAAAAGATTAGATCTAGATATTCCACCAGATTTGGGGGCAGGGGGACAATCAATTGATCTATGTAATTGGTTAAATCTTGCCCATTGAGAACTTTGACTCTGGGGTATTTTTTAAAAGCTTAAAATTATGTTCCTGTTGCTCATATTCAACACGTCCCTTCTGTGTCATGTTCTCTCAAGGGTTTTCGATGCTGGTCAGCAGACACTAACTCAGTGAATGATCTCCTTACATTCACTCCTTACTCAATGAATGATCTCCTTGCCTGAATGACAAAAACTCCAAGAATAAGAATCACCGAAAAAACCTATTGAGATTCTAGTTTGTAACCAACAGATGTCTGTAGAAAGAAAACACGTGGACACTGAGTAATTCTAAACAATTGGTCAAACTCAGGTCAACCGGGAGAATGACCAAAGGGAGAAATTGTTCAAGAAAAATAAAAATGGAGACCACAGTTTAGATATACTTCAAGGCCAACCATGCATAACCATTTAGCTAAAACCAAAATCATTCTGATTTCCCTAAAATGCCAGCTCTAATCATAAACTCAACACAAAATGTAAGCTTTTGCCCTTGTCACAATGATTCAATAAAATTAAATAAATCGGCTACAGACAAATCAGTTTAAATAGCCCTGCTGGCCTGAAGAAAGCAAGGTAAGGCACAACAGCCAATCGTGGTAAAGGTCAAAATACTTTCTCATCTGTGCTTTGTAAGCTGTACTATGACCGTGTGTGAGAGGGGGCCTCATACCACTTTCAATTTCCTGTCTACTGATGGCAATCTGTACTTTATCTTACTGTCTGACATATTCCTAACATAATCTTATTTTGTTTTTTCGACACTGCTATATGACTGAAGAACAGTTAAGACTGACATGCTAATGATGGTGTTGAAGGTGTGGGTAGGGGAAGTGCTGGCCTTGGAGTTGAAGGAAGGCATGCAAGAGGAGTGGAGAGTTTTGGGAGTGGCTGAAATTCCCCTGAGTTAATGGTCTTATTTTATTTTATTTTATCTTATTTATTTTACTTTTTTGAGACAGAGTCTCACTCTATTGCCCTGGGTAGAGTGCTGTGGCATCATAGCTCACAGCAACCTGAAACTCTTGAGCTCAAGTGATCCTCTTGCCTCAGTCTTCCAAGTATCTGGGACTACAAGTGCCTGCAATAGTGCCTGGCTATTTTTAGAACCAGGTCTTGCTCTTGCTCAGGCTGGTTTTGAACTCATGAGCTCAGGCAATCCACCTACCTCAGCCTCCCAGAAGACTACAGGTGTGAGCCACTGCGCCCCACCTTGAATGACATTTTAGACATTTAAAATTCTTTTAAAAGAATTGGTTTCTGCTCTTTAGATCATCAGAAACTGCTAAAATAGAAATTACTATAAATGCTCAGCAGATATGGGAGAAAAAAATCGTCTTACCGCCTTTTATGGGCTAAATAAAAACTAATGTCTTGCTGATACTGCTTGTGGAAGCTGATGTGCTTTGACGTTTGTGTTGTTGAGGCTATATTACAAAGATGTTGAAGTGCAAAAATTATACATGTATGTAGGGTACAAGAAAAGAACTTTCTGATTACTGAATATATTTTTATTCTTAAAAGCAAAACTTTTTTTTTTTTTTTTGATTGAGAGTCCACAGGATGGTGGATTTTAAAAGCAAATCAACAAGGCAGGAGGCTGAGGCAGGAGAATCGCATAAGCCCAAGAGCTGGAGGTTGCTGTGAGTCCTATGACGTCATGGCACTCTACCAAGGGCGGTAAAGTGAGACTCTGTCTCTACAAAAAAAAAAAAAAAAAAAGGGGAATCTATTTTCATGTTTCAATAATAAACCTCCACAGCCTTTTTTGTGAAAACTTCCCCTGGTAAGATACTTAATATTTACAAGTCAGCTTACTCTGTTTTTAAAATGAAACTCCAAGTATCAAAACAGTGATTTTAGGTAATTTCCAGAAAGTGTTTGCATGCTATATAAGTACAAAACATTCCTCATGGTTTGTGACTAAGCAACCGTCTGACAGAGGTGTTAGTCAGAATGTGGTTTCAGATCCCTAAGCTGACATTAACGTGCTCCTTTAAAGGATCCTCATCTCCTCCCTCTCCCCACCCCTAAGTTGACCCCTTGGTGGCTAACTTGCCCTATTTTCTCCTCTACACTCTGTTGGCAGAGGGAACGACCTGCAAAGCAAATGTCAAAAATATTTTCTGCCTCTTCAGCTTTTAGGGACCTCAAACCTGCATCCCTTCCTCGGGCCAGCGTCAGGAGGGGCAGAGACATCTGAACTAAGGTCACAAGATCCGTTTAGCCAAAGATGGGATGAACCTGGGAAGAGGCCACCAGATTGTCTTGGCCCAAAGTGGGATTGTGGGATCAGAACCTTTAAAAGCTTTATGCTTTTGATCAGAAGCAGGAATTTGGATTTTGAGACCATTGTCTGCCATTTTCCTCCTTTGCCAGAAAAGGAACAAACTTCTCTTTCCTTCTCCTTAAATTGCATGCCCCTCTTTTTCTGATGCTGCTTAGTGGGATGAGCCAAACATTCGGTAACAAATCCTAGTACCTGCTTTAAGGAGTCACCCTCACAGGGAAACTGCTCTACCAGTTCGGGCATAGAGAACTTCCTCATGTAGAATGTTGAGAATGGCAAACCTCTACAATTAAATTTCCAACTTTTTTCTATGTGACTATTTTTAGTTTCTCTGATCTTAAGAGACAGACTTCAAGCACAAAGACCAGATTTGTTTCAGAAATCTCTTTGAAAAATTGTACTGGAAAATGAGAAAACTTGTCATTTTAGTTGTAATAATGACAAAAGCAAGTTAAAATTCTAATAAAACAAGGAATTAAAAACAAAAAAACACCCTTGGGTGGTGCCTGTGGCTCAGTGGGTAGGGCGCCAGCCCCATATACCCAGGGTGGTGGGTTCAAAACCAGCCCTGGCCAAACTGCAACAAAAAATAGCCAGGCATTGTGGCTAGTGCCTGTAGTCCCAGCTACTCAGGAGGCTGAGGCAAGAGAATCGCCTAAGCCCAGGAGTTGGAGGTTGCTGTGAGCTGTGTGACCCCACGGCACTCTACTGAGGGTGGTAAAGTGAGACTCTGTCTCTTAAAAAAAGAAAAAAAAAAAACAAACCTTAAATAACTTGACATTCTCCGAGGGGCTTTAAGACAATGGATAGCACTCAACACTAATCTGGGAAAAAAGGCCAGAGAAGTAATTACTGGAGGTTGTTGTATAATGGTGGATTTGAATGTCAGCCGAGGTGTTCCATTGCTGTAGAGAGAAAAGTTATGCTATTCCCCCCAAAACAATATTTGTTACAAGTAGTATTTGAAGGAGTATGTGTGGGAATAAAGCATCACCAATATAGTTAGCAGCATTTTTTCAGGGCTAAGAGGGTAACGGATATGCACTTGGAACAGTAAAATGATATATTTTCCTTTTATTTAAATCATGACGTTCTGAAATTTTTTACCTAATGAACTAATGGGTTTCAGTGTTTTAAAAAGGGTCAGAACAAGCTATTTATTGCACAAATGCATTTAGGGCTCTTGTCAAAACTGGCCCTTGGGAGACAAGGTTTGTTGAGGGAGAAAGGATTTATACATTTCTAAGCCCTTTAAAAAATTGAAGGTCTGAATATCAAATTTGACAAGGGATCGCAGAAAGAGGGAGCATACAGGGTGTGACATGGGGAGGCTGCTGTTTCTAGGTAAGAAGAAGCTATCTGTGAGTAAGGGTATAATTGGAGAAAAGGAAGGAAAAAAAGGATGTGCTGAAATCTGTGGCTCCTTCTCTTCTCCTGCTAGGCCAAGCCCTGAGGTGTGGTGTTAGAACAACCAGATATGCAAAGGCCACAGTCAGCAGAGTGGAAAAGCAACCTACAGCCTGGAAAAGACTGTAAATCATATACCTGATAAGGAGTTAATATCTAGTAACATAAACTGCTACAACTCAGTAACTACAAAAACCAAATAACCTGATAAAAAATGGACAAAGAACTTGAATAGAGACTGTTCTAACAGGGCAAAGCAAATCAAAACCATGAGATATCGCCTCACCCCTGTTACTCAAAACCATGAGATATCACCTCACCCCTGTTATTCAAAACCCAAACAAACAAGTATTGGTGAAGATGTTGAGGAACTGGAGTCCCTGCGTACTGTTGGGGGTGGGGTGGGGTAAAATGAAAACGATGCAGCAGCTGTACAAAAATTCCTCAAAAAATAAAAGTAGAATTACCGTATGATCCAGCAATTTCACTTCCGGCTACACATCCAAACAATTTGAAAGTCATATTTCTAAGAGGTATTTGCTACTATGTTCATAGTAGCATTGTTCATAAAAACCAAGAACTGAAGCAGCAGGAATGCTCATCTCTGGATGAATTGACAGGCAAAATGTGGTGTGTACAATACAGTGAAATATGAATCAACTTTTAAAAGAAAACATTTCGTGTATGTAACATGACATGGATCAACCTTGAGGATATTGTGCTAAGTGAAATAAGCCAGTCACAAAAAGACAAATACCTCATGATTCTACTTATACAAAGTATCTAAAATAGTTCAAATTCACAGCAACAGAAAGCTGCCAGGGGTTAGAAGAAGAGAGACGAGAGAAATTGCTTCATGGGTATAAATTTCAGTTTTGCAAGATGAAAAGTTCTGGCAATCGGGTGCACAACATTGTGAATATACTTAACACTACCAAACTGTACATTTAAGAATTGTTAAGACATTAAATGTTATGTTATATATTTTTATATGAAAATAACCAAAATGAGGTTCAGGTTTGTGGGAGAAGGGTCTGTCCCAATGGATAAACATGATAAATAAACACTAACACAGTATTTATTTCTTTTACTCACAAGAAAAATGTCAAGTGCTATTGTTATAAAGAACAAACAGTGTGACCTTCTGAAATATCAAGGCAAACCTAGCAAGTCAATAGACACTACCTCTTCTCTATGAGCTATTCTGATGAATTCTTTTAATGTTTAATGCTGGGCTGGGACATTTTAAAAAACAACTGTACAGTTTTCTGTAAAAGGCAGGGTGCACACATGTTGTTACTAGGTTCTTGTGGCATAAAAGTTACTTTATCTCTTATAAAAAGTAAAACCATAAGTCCCATTTCTTGAAATGATATTTAACATCTTCTACCACTGATGTTATCAAGTGTCTTCGGTGCTCCTAACAACTGGCCCTCCTACATTTTAAAGGTGATTATACTGACATGGCACCTGGAGAACAGGCCATCTGAGCACTTCTCCAGTATTAGAGATAGATTCACACATACTCACTACCTCCCTTCCTTCCTTTCTGCCTTGTTTAAGGGCAAATTGCACAAGGTAGCCTGAAAACAAAGACAATTGTCCCACTACTGGATTGAACACACCACGATGACTTCATTACTAGTACATTAGCACCATTTTCTATTCAAAAGAGCAACTCTGTCACAGATTCTAGGTCTCTGTCACCGTAACAAGTATGTAATTTTCTGCTTTCACGGGCTTCCACAATGGGCAAACCCTGACTCTATTACCCTGAGTTATACTACGTACTTTCCTGTTCAAGTAAAGAAATTTAACTTATTTTTTTTTCCCACCTAGAATCTATCTTTCTGGGATTCTATGTTTTATAAAAATAGAAATTTCCTGTTTGAATTTATGGATAATTTAATTTAATTTTTTTTTTTTTTTTTTTTTTTTGTAGTTTTTGGCCAGGGCTGGGTTTGAACCTGCCACCTCGGGTATATGGGGCCGGCACCCTACTCCTTTGAGCCACAGGCGCCACCCAGGATGATTTAATTTTTAACACCCAACCAACTTCAACGACTGATACTAGGTATAGCAAAACTGATGACCACACATAATAGTACACGGATAGATGCTATTTCCTAAACTCATTCATTGATGTTTGTTTTCCAAGTAGATTTACCTTGTCTATTAAGTCTTCTACCATCATCTGGCATAATTAAGGACTGTACAATTTGCCTCTTGCAGCAAAAAAATCCATTTCATGGCAAATAATGCAGATGGGTATTACGTGAGCTGAGCCAAGATGTTGAACACAAAAGCTTCCTCAGCCAACTGGGACAGACATGGGAAAACCTTTCCCACCTGGACTTCATTTTCCTTCACTCCCGGTTGTCCCAGAACATGGGGTTCCCTCCCGGTTGTCCCAGGACATAGGGTAACAGCTAGAATTTGGCCATAACTGAAACTGAAGCTTAAGTTAGCAACAGTACCAGCCGAGCCCAAGGGAGTCAGCATCTGGGTGTTGACCTCAGACTTCACTGTTCCTCAATACCTTTGTTTCTAGGTTCCTTTTCTTGTTTTGTTTTGTTTTTTGAGACTATGTCTTGCTCTGTTGGCCCAGGCTAGCGTGCCCTGGTGTCAACATAGCTCACAACAACCTCAAATCCCTGAGTTCAAGTGATCTTCCTACCTCAGCCTTCCCAGCAGCTGGGACTACAGATGCCCCCACCACAACAGGCTCAGGCTGATCTTGAACTCCTGAGCTCAAATGATCCTCCCACCTGGGCCTCCCAGAGTGCTAGGGTTACAGGTGTGAGCCACCAAACTGCCTTGTTTCTTTGATCTTTATTCATACCTCTCTGTCCTTGATCTCAGTACTCTGTTTCCTGACCTGATAAATTACCAATTTTTCTCTTCTACCTCATACTTTTGTTAACACATGCTTAGGGAAAAAAGGGAAAAAAAAGCTTCAATATTAAAAAAAGTATTATAAAGTAAAAACTTAATATCATAAAACAGAAGTAAACATTGTTAATGTTTTTTTTTTTGCTTAAATAAAATTTCTGTGCATATTGCAAGTGTAAATAATACTTATACACCTTTCACCCAAGTGAAACCATCTTATAGTACTATTCTGGATTTTCAAGTATATTTCAACATGTTTATTAAAAACAAAAATATGTTTTAACATCTCTCTATACATGCATCCCCCTCTGTTTATATAATGCAAGATATTTATTATGTTAAGAAGTCCTGAGATAGGAAAGCTCTACAGCAGGACAATTCAAAGGTGCAGGTGGATCATTTTTCCAACTTTCTACTCAGCTGATAATGGGATGCTGGCTTTCTCCTCCTGATTGTAAACTAGCTGCAGTAGTAGCAGGGATCATATTCAGAGAGGCCAAAGCTTAGTATCGGAAGAGGAGCTGTCTCTCTTGTCTCTGTAAAAGTGAAGGCATCCAGCAGGCCATTCATCACATGCCATTGGCCAGATCATACCAAAGGCCCACACCTAATCTAGAAGCTGGCAAAGTGCATGGACCCACAATAATTACCTCAGACCAATCAGAATGTACTCCCAGAATGACCCAGAAATAGAATTATTCCTTCAGTCACATGGAAGGAGGTAAACAAAATAAGGTAAAATAGAATGGGGAAATGGAGGTTGGGTGCTGTAATCCCAGCACTTGGGAGGCTGAAGCAGGTGGATTGCCTTGAGCTCCTGAATTCCAGACCAGCCTGAGCCAGAGTGAGACCCGTCTCTAAAAAATAGCTTTGTGGCTGGCGCCAGGAGTCCCAGCTACTTGGGAGGCTGGGGAAAAAGGATTGCTTGGGTTTGAGGTTGTTGTGAGCTATGATGCCATAGCATTCTACCGAGGGTGACAAAGTGTCTCAAAAAAAAAAAAAAAAAAAAAAAATGGAGAAATGGCTGTTGTACAGGCAACCATGTTATTTATGTTCTCTTTTCTCTTTTTCAAAATTGTTTCAGTTATCCTTAGACATTTATTCCTTCACCTAAATTTAAGAACATTTTTGTTACTCCCTTTCATAGCCCATTGAAATCATAAAGAATTTATAGATTATTTTCTTTGTGTCTGGGGAAAATGTTTTTACAATCTTACGTCTTTCAACCACGTATCTTTCCATTTATTAAGTTTTATTTTAAGTCTTAGTAGAGTTGAAAATTGCTCTTTGTAAAATTCTACACATACTTTGTCAGTTTAGTTCCTAGACATTTTATAGTTTTATTGTTACTCTTAAGGGTATTCTATTTCCTCATACAGTTTCTGCGTGATTGTTGCTGCCATAGAGGAGTGTTGTTGATTTTTTATATATTGATCTCGTGTGGAGCAAACTTGCTGATATATTTTACTCTAATAAAATTCTCTAGAGTCGCTATTATTTTGTCTCTTTCCTTCCGATTCTTATACCTATTATTTCTTTTTCTTTCCTTTTTATGTTGGCTAGGACTTCTAATAACGCAAACAATAGGTAGGATAGTAGATAATGTTTTAGTTCCCCAAACAGAATGTATTTAAAGTTTATTTATGAAATCAGATGATTACTGCGGCCTTTCAGTAGGTAGTTCCTAATAAATTAAGGAAATTCCATTCTTTTGGTTTTCTAAGAGAAGTCTGTCTTTTTTAATAACTGCATTCTTTTGCACAAATACATCATAATTTTTTAAAATTAAAATTTCTTATTTTTAATTGTTATGGGTACATAGTTGTCTATATTTATGGGGTGCATGTGATGTTTTGAGACAGGAATAATATAATGTGTAATAATCAAATCCGGGTAATTGGGGTATGCATCACTGAAAGCACTTAGCATTTCTTTGTGTTAGGAACATTCCAATCCCACTTTTCTGGTTGTTTAAAGTATATCGTAACTTGTTATTGACTATAGTCACTTTGTTGTGATATCAAATATTGTCCACTTCATCATTCTGTGTTTTGCACCCATTAGCTATCCCTTTTTTCTCCCCACAGTCCCACTACCCTTCTCAGCCTCTGGAAGCCATCATTCTACTCTTTATTTTTATGAGATCACTTGTTTTAATTTTTAGCTCCCACATTTGAGTGAGAACATGTGAAATTTGTCTTCTTGTGCCCGGCTTATTTCACTTGACATAGTGTTCTCCAGTCCCAGCCATGTTGTTGCAAAGACAGGATTTCAGTCTTCGTTATATTTGAATAATATTCCATTGCATATGTGTACCACATTTTCTTTATCCATTCATCTGCTGCTGAACATTTAGGTTGTTTCCAAATCTTGGCTATTGTGAAATAGTGCTACGATAAACACTGGAATGCAGATATCTTTTCAATATACTGATTTCCTTTCTTTTGTATATATACCCAGCAATGAGATTTCTGGGTCATGTGAAAGTTCTATTTTTAGTTTTTTTAGGATCCTCCATACTGTTCTCCATAGTGGTTGCACTAATTTATACTCCCAGAAATAATGCCATTGCTTCTCCACAACCTCTTCAGGATTCATCATTCATTCCTCAATAACATTAAGGAAATGTCGTTACCCGCAGGGCATTAGGTGCCCTAGGAAATTACTGTTAAATTTACTGTTACTAGGAAATTACTGTTAAATTTAATAGAAATGAAAATAGGATTACGGTTCTGTGGTTATGTACAAAAAGTCCCCATTTCTTTAAAAAATTATGGTAGTATAAGTATTGATGTTGAAACAATATTCTTAAAAAAATAAAAAAGGGAAAAAGGAAAAAGAACTGTTGACGCAAATATAGAAAAATATTGATCATTGTTTAATCGTAAGAATAAGCAGGTTATCATACTGTTCTCTGCACTTGGGTGTATGGTGGACGGTTTTCATTTTAATAAGATCTAAAACAAATTAAAAATTAGCTAAAGTCCAAAAGATTTAAAATCTGAAGCCAAGTTATTTTGCTTGTGTGAGTTATTTATCCAAAGAAAATTAAAAATTCAAATCAAATTTTCCTGATCTTTGAAAGTTCACAAAGAAATTATAATCTAAATTTCTTAAATTTTCAAAATTAGAGTTTTCCAGTCTTTTTTCTGCTTCATCTCAGCCAGGAATCTCACTCCAGTGCCTGAATAGATTCAGAGTTTCTTTAAACAAAGTGGTTCTTAATTGCGTTCAAACCCCACCTCTCAAAGTTCTGATTTTGTTTGCTTGAGATCAGCCAGATCCTCAAACTGTAGTGTAGTGTTAGGATTCCATGGACAGTTTTTTAAAACCCAGATATCTGGGTCTCACCGCCCAGTTCCCAGATGAAGCTGATGGTTGTGGTCTGGGAATCACACTTTGATAATCAGTGGGTTATGGAACCGGATTTTTTTAAAGCTGTAAATTGATTTTAATACTAGCCAACAATACGAACCATTGCTTTAAAAGCTTCAGCAAGTACTACCTTTAAAAGTTGTAAGTGTGGTTTTTTTTAGCATCTCAGAAAGTTAAATGAGCCTCATCTTTAAATGACAGGGATATACAAGATAATCACAATTTTGCCCCCTGCTCCCAAACCTCTATGAAATTAAAAACAACAGAACACCACCACCCTCCTCCTAGAGAGAATATCTGCCCCAAGCAAAATGATGCTCCCAAAATAATGTTTTGAGTACTTGGCAGACTCCAAAGATGGGAAATCTATGGAAATGCAGTGAAGGTAGTGGACAGAGAGAGAAAACTTCCATTTCAGACTCACCAGAATGCCAGTTCTTCAAGCTATCTGATGGATTCCATGATTTGTGAATGTCAATTTCTTCGAGGTAATAATGAAACTTTGTATTTCCATGAGAAGGGAAAAAGTTCATATGTATGATCATCTCTCTCAAGAACTGAAACTTTTCCATGGTGGTAGCCTCATTTACCAGGTCTTTTCTGGGGTCTTTATTGTTACCTTAGCACCAATACGAGGTTGGACCACTAAATCTGTGAACTCATCCTAGAAAAAGTGCTACATAACTCATTGCTGAAAATCACTGCAGCCACCTTTGCAACACAATCACCAGATGGCCAAGATCAGTACTTTGAAAGTGACGGTAGTGATCCTCAGCAATGAGGTATGACGCAGAACTTTTTCTAGGATGAGTTTGCAAATTTCACTGTCAGACCTCTTGCGATGCCAGCTCTGATGGCCATTCCAGCAGGAGTTCCAAAGCTGCCTTGAAGGGTGGCCTACGTGCTGGCGTCCATGCCCAGAGTCTCCAGAGGAGTACTTTGAAAATGAACATAGAGATATTCATCCATGAGGTATGTGTTAGCACTTTTTCTAGGATGAGTTTGTGAACTTAATTGTCCGACTTTGCATTCAAAGGTTCTTCACTTCCACTTACCTTTCAAGTGTGGGCATCATCTGCCGGCAGCCTCCACTCTCTGTGAGTCAACAAGTTCAGTTCATGCCACTGAGGCCTCTGCAACTTCCTTTGGCTAAGGAAATGCCTGTGAAATCTGCAGGTTTTCACTTAGTCCCCACTTTTGTTCCAACTAGAGTATGAGCCTCAATAGATTGCAAAATGAAGGTCTCTTTGTTGTTGGATCTCAAGCATGTGCCTCTGGGGACATAAGGCTCAGGAATACTTGTGTCCAGATATGTTGCCCTCAGCCTTTGCGTGCTTCACTCTGAGTAGCACGTCCTACTCCTCATCGTTATTGTCCCAGTTGGGGACAAGACTCCAGTGTCTCTTTCCCCTCTGCTCTTCCTCTGTTCCGTCCCTCCCCGCTGAACCTCTTACATTTAAAGTGCTTCTGAAATTATATCCTTTACTTCTCTTCTGTAGAAAAATTCAAAATTCAGGCCATTTTTGTTTTGAATTCCTCTTTTTATCCTGGCCCATGTGTTTGTTTTCTCATGTGCTCTTCTACAATTTGTTCTGTAGGGCCCTATGGTAAGGGACATAAGTCAGTAAACTGCATTTGCAAAAAGCAGCAACTGTTAAAACAAACCTTGTCCATCCTCGTCTTTTAAAACTGGCTGATCTGACATAGGAGGTATTTTTCCATCAACAAACACCTAAGACCAGCTCATACTTGTTCTGCTGTTGTTCTGCTTGGCTTCCTTTTATCTTACTCTATCTTCACTGCCTCCCCTTTAAAGTCCCAATTTCAAACTTTTTTTTTTTTTAGCAAGTCCCCATAAGGGTATGGCTAATGCTTACATTGTCTGCTTACTATAAACTTTGTGTCACTTTGAAACCCATCCAATCATTCCTTGAGTATTTCGCTCTATTTCCCTCTTGCGTGGCCCAAACTTCATTATCAACTTAGGGTACCTTTCCCAATCTTCACCAGTGATTCTCCCCGTTGCTCTGCCTATGGCTCTCTGCCCTTTTAGACATGCTGCTAAAGGGTGGGTTATGCCAGGGCTGTGCCTGGGACCTCGTCTCTCTTTCTCTCTCATATCTGAGCTCCAATCATCCTCTTCCTGCTGTACAACTTGCTCATCTCTTTCTTTCCCCACTCCTGTTATGATCTCTATTTTCCATTTTTGCTTAGTTTAAAATCTTTTTTTCTCTTTCTTCCTTCAGGCTAAAGCTGTTTTATTATTTCTTTATACTCTAAATTGTATTTACACATACAAGTGAGAACCACAGAGTGAGTACCCCTCTTTTCTCCTATTTTGTTTTCATTTCTGTGCTGTTTCTGTTCTGACAGTCAGCCGGACTAAGCAACTTGATATCTATGTGTAGTGTTTGTGTGAAAAGAATGTTCGTATAGGACTCCATTGTGGAGTTTTAAAAATCAAGATTAGATAGAAAGTTTCATCCTCTCTGCTTTGGTTTCTAAAAATTCTTGGTACTTGATGGACAATGGAGACTGAGGGTTGGGGTGCCGGGTGGGAAGCTGCTGGTGGGTACAATGTGTGTTGCTGCAGTGACACGTGTACGGAAGGCCCTGACCTCACTGCCATGCACTGTATCAATGTAGCAAAACTGCACTTGTGCCCCACGGATTACTAGACACCAATACAAAATAAATGGGGGAAAAAATTCTCTGTTCTTGTTTTGTGTTTACTCTTACTGTTTCTAAAAATAGTCCCAATTTCCCCAACCTCGTATTTTCTTTTTCTAATTTTCTATTTTTATATTTTCTAGTGATCTTTTACTTCCTTCTTTATTTTCAAGTATTTTTTCACTTCCTTTCTTACTCTTTTATTACATTATTAGAGTCCTCTCTCTCCATTTTTAGCATAGTTTTACTTTCTTGATCTATCTCCTTGATGATTTTTTAATTGGACCATAGATCAGTTAGAAGCATATTTTTTTATTTTAAAACATAGGATGTTTCTCATTTATATTTTTGTCACTGATTTCTAAGTTAATGGAATTACAGTCATAGTATATCATCTGTATGATTTTAAACCTCTGAAAGTTGTTTTGGGGCCACGTTGATCAAATTTTGCAAATGGTTCACGTGTATTTGAAAGAACGTGGTTTGCAGTTTGTAGAGTGTGCTATTTAAATATTTTATAGTTTTATTTTGGTCTTTATTCTTCTAGATATTGAGGAAGATTTGTTAAAAAAATTTCTCTTACAGTTATGTAAAATTTTGCTTTATATATTTTGTGGTTATGTAAATAGGAACATATACATTTTAAATTGTTTTGTTTTCTGATATATTAAACTTTTAATTTTTAAGATCTTTCAGTACAATGTTGTATAGAAGTGGTGATAGTGGACATCCTTTTCTTGTTCATGATCTTAGGGGGAACGTATTTAGTCTTTCAATATTAATTGATAATTAGCTATAATATTTTTATGGATGGCATTTACAAGGTTGACAAAGTTTATTTATTATTTTTTTTTGAGACAGAGCCTAAAGCTGTGGCCCTGGCTAGAGTGTTGTGGCATCACAGCTCACAGCAACCTTCAACTCCTGGGCTCAAGCAATTCTCCTGCCTCCATCTCCCAAGTAGCTGGGACTACAGGCGCCCACCACAACACCCGGCTATTTTTTGGTTGAAGCCATCATTGTTGTTTGGCGGGCCCAGGTTGGATTTGAACCTGCCAGCTCAGGTGTATGTGGCTGGTGCTTTAGCCGCTTGAGCCACAGGTGCCGAGCCGACAAAATTTCTTTTTATTCTTGGTTTACTGAATGTTTTTAATATGAAAGGGTGTAGGGTTTTGTCAAATGATTTTTCTGTGTCTATTGAGATGATTGTGTAATTTTTGTCTTTTTTCCCTTAATTATCTGTCATACACTGATTAATTTTCATATGTTAAATCATCTTGCATTCTTCAGATAAATACCACTTGGTCTTTGTAATGGGATCTTTTTTAAAAAATCAGTTTTACTGAGGTATTATTATATACAAAGAACATATGATTATTGTATACAATTTGATAAGGTTAAGCTTAGGCAAATGCCAATGATGCCATCTCCACGATCAAGGTAACAGACACAGCTAAAACCTCCCGGAGCTTCTTGTATCCCTTTGTTTTCTCTGAGGGATGTGTGTGTGAGAACACTTAATGTGAAGTCTACCCTCTTAAGAAACTTTGAAACAAACAATACTATACTGTCATAATAACTCTGGGCACTATGTTATATAAGAAGATCTCTAGATTTATTCATCTAGCATAACTGAAATTTGATATTCTTTGGATAGCACCTGCAAGTTTCCCCCCAATGCCCAGCCTATGGCAACAAGTGAAAGATTCTCTGCATCTATGAGTTTGAGATATTTTGATTAGTAAGTTTAATCCACTTACATTTAATGCAATTACTAGTAACATGTGGTATACATTTGGAATTTTGCTACTTGTTTTCTATATTTTTTTATTTTTCTATGTGTTCATTTCTGCTTTCTTTTGAGTTAAATTGATACCTTATAGCATACCACTTTAATTCCTTTGTTTCTCTTTATATATATACTAAAATGTTGAATAATTCAAATATATAAACATATATAATATACATACATATGTATACATATGTATATTTGAATCATCTTAATAGTGATTATCCTAGGAATTAGAATTACTAAGCTTACCTAAAATAATACAGTTTATATTAATAACAACTTAACTTCAATTGCATATAAAACTTGCCCTAATATAGTTTCATTTCCTCATTTATCCTTTGTGCTATTATTGTCATAGAAATTACATCTTTATTCATTATAATTTCCTCAGCACAGTTTCATAAAATGTTATTTGTGTATTTCTCTTTATTTTAATTTTTTCTAAAAGTCTGGGGAGATATGTAGTTGTCTTTTAAATCAGGTGGGAGAAGGAAAGAGTTAACAACAGTAAATGTCTTTCGTATTTCAAAGTGCAGTTGCTTTAACCGATGCTTTTTTATTTTTTTGTATGGGTTTGAGTTGCTATATAGTGTTCTTTCATTTCATCCTGAAAGATATCTTTGAGTATTTCTGGTAGCATTGGTTTGCTACTGATGAATTGTCTCAGTGTTTATCTACTTGGGAAGGCCTTAATTTATCATCTGTTTTGAAGGATCATTTTGGAGAATGTAGAATTCTTCATTGATAATCTATTTCTTTCAGTACTTTGAATCAGTTATTCCACTGAACTCTGATAAGAAGTCATAAAATGTGTGAATTAGTTGAACATTATTTTAAAAATATTCTTCCTCTCCTTTTTTTCTCTTCTCTCCTTCTTGTATGCTTATTATTATGTTGGTATCCTTGATAGTGTTCTCCTTTTTCTTTCTATTTCTGAGGATGGATAATTACAATCAGCCTAAGGTTAAGTTTGCTGGTTTTTTCCCTGCCATTTCAAATCTGCTGTTGTGCTCGCTAGAGGATTTTTATTGCAGTTTTCTTTTCAATTCCACAGTTTCTCTTTGGTTCTTTTTCATAATTTATATATCCTCATTGATATTCTCTTTCTGATGAGACTTCTTTTTTTTGAAGTTTTGGTATAAGGGGCTGCCACCCTACTCCTTGAGCCACAGGAGCCACCCTTCACTTTAATTCTTTAGACATGGTTGCTTCTGTTTCTTTAATATTTTTAAAAGTTGATTGACAGTCTCTGTCTAGTATATCTAATGTTTAGACCAGTGGTTCTCAAACTTCCTAATGAAACAACCCTTTAATACAGTTCCTTATGTTGTGGTGACCCCCAACCATAAAATTATTTTCTTTTTTTTTAATTGTTAAATCATAGCTGTTTACATTAGTGCAATCAAGGGGTACAATGTGCTGGTTACAT
Organism: Loris lydekkerianus; assembly: GCA_963574355.1. NCBI lineage: Eukaryota > Metazoa > Chordata > Mammalia > Primates > Lorisidae > Loris > Loris lydekkerianus. The sequence goes on along the minus strand of CAUYPK010011890.1, from coordinate 556 downwards.
ATACAATCTGAAATATTCTCTTCAAACTGTTCAATGTACCCTTCATGGCATTTTCTTAGTTATTGTATGTAGACATTTGTATTCTGCATTTAGTAAGTTTTGCCTGAACCCATTCTAAGAGTCATCGTAGGTGTGGCCCCACCCATTACCCTCCCTCTACTGTAACCTCCCCCCTCCCTTCCCCTTCCTGGGCCCTTTCCCCATATTCTTGTGCTATAGTTGGGTTATAGCCTTCATGTCAAAACTATAAATTAGCTTCATAGTAGGGCTGAATACATTGGATACTGTTTCTTCCATTCCTGAGATACTTTGCTAAGAAGAATATGTTCCAGCTCCATCTTGTAAACATGAAAGTGGTAAAGTCTCCATCTTTCTTTAAGGGTGCATAATATTCCATGGTATACATGTACCACAGTTTGCTAGTCCATTTGTAGGTCGATGGGCACTTGGGCTTCTTCCATGACTTAGCAATTATGAATTGGGCTGCAATAAACATTCTGGTACAGATGTCTTTGTTATATTGTGATTTTTGGTCTTCTGGGTATAAACCTAGTAA
>CAUYPK010011889.1:0-134133 GCA_963574355.1 Loris lydekkerianus | reverse complement strand
GTCCTCAGAGTTGGGGAGGTGTCTCTCCAAGATTAGACCCCAGCAGGATCACTTTATTGTTGCTGGATCTTTGTAGGGAGTGACCCTGTGTAGTTCCTCTGGGGCTGCTCTAGCTAGGGAGTTCTGGTTGTGGAAGCAGCTCCAGTGTGTAACACACCTGGATCCAGCAACAGGTCTGGGGATGGTGTGCATGGTTCTGGGAGTGCCTGGTGCCCAGTGACTTTGGCACAGAGAGCCCAAGGCTACAGCAGTCTTTGGCCGGGAGAAGGGCTCTGCGCAGAGGCAGGGAGGGCTCCAGAGGGCACGCAGCTACCAGAGTCCCTGGCCAGATGAACGGGCTAGTGTGGAGGCTGGGAGGACACAGGAAGGAGAACACAGGGTTGTGTGGCTCCCGCAGTTCCTAGTCAGGGAATGTGGAGGCCCGGTGGGTGCGGGTCACCAGTTGGGGGTCACTGCACAGCTCTTATGGAGGTCTGGGCGTCACCAAGCCCAGGAGTTTGAGGTTGCTATGAGCTGTGACATCATGGCACTCTACCCAGGGCAACTGCCCAAGGCTCCAGTGTGTCAAATCCATCTCACTCTGCCCCTAAGGATTAAGGTTGTAAGGCAGCTCACTCCTGCCTTTAGGCTGCTCAGTCACTAGGTTACTTTGTCCTGCCTGATCCTTGCTCTGTGACCCTGAGGGCGGAGCTTGCCAGAGCAGTTCTTTGGCTCAGTGGCTTAGTGGCTCAGTGGCTCAGTCTTGGGCCCCAGACAATGCCCAAAGTTCTCCACACTCCTGCTGAAGCTCTCCCCAAGGCAGTTCAACTGAGTGCCAAGTTTAAGAACAGCAAAACAGTTCACAGGTAAGGCCCTTCCGGTTTGCAGTCTCACTGCTGCTTGTACTCACGGTTGCCGGGGTGATTAGGCCGATCAAATACACACAATCACTTGACAGTTTTCCACTGTTTTTGTCCTCCTCTTTGGGTCCAGAATTCCCTTGCTGGCTCCCTGTATCCTCAAAGGGATCATTATAGGCAGATCCCACTGGCCAGAGATGCCTGGAGTCCTGTCTCCCCAGACTCGCTGTGCCCAGTTGCAGGAAAGCTGTTATTCGGCCACCATCTTTAAGCCTGTGGCTATCCAATTTTGCCAGCATCACTTACTGAATAGGGCACCCTATCCCCAGTGTATGTTTTGTCTGCTTTGTCAAATGTCAATTAGTTGTGGCTGCATGGTTTTATTTCAGGGTTCTCAATTCTGCTCCATTGGTCTATGTCTCTGCCTTTATACCAGTACCTTCTGTTGTGGTTACTATATACTTGTAGGATAATTTGAAGTCAGGTAATGTGATAACTCCTGATTTTTTTCTTTTTGCTTAAGATTGCTTTGGCATTTAGGCCCTTTTTTGGTTACGTATAAAGTTTAGAATTATTTTTCTGTAGATAAATGGTTGGATAATTAAGTTCACAAATTTATCCTAGAAAAAGCACTACATGCCTCATTGCTGAATATCACTATGGTCGCATTTGAACTACTCTCCTTAGCCATCTGGTGACTCGTAACTGCAGACATTTTCCTAAGTATCTTAGGAATGGAAAAAAAACACCCCACAATATATTCTTACTAATAAGTGGGTTCTTAACCATGGCACACAATGTCATGAAGTTTCCACTGTCCTTTACATTAAAAACTAAGAAAGGGGTAGACTGGGGGATGAGAGCTAAAAACTTACCTATTGGGTATATTCTAGTGATGAACACTGTAAAAACCTTGACTTTATCCATGTGACAAAAACACTTTCTATTCTGAGATAGAAATTATAAAAAAGAATAATTTCATAATTCAGTGGCTAACTATGTCTACACCTCTATGTTAAAACTGTTTTCAGTTGTATGGAAATCATTATCTTTAATCACAATGTTATAGATTTTCCAAATAATAAGCTCTGGCAACAACCTGTACTATATCTACACTGAACACTAAAATACTAAGCTATGTAGTTCATATGATTAGTTAAGCTGTTAAAAGTATTTTACTGTATTTTAGTGTTTTTTTTCAGACTGAGAGAGCAGTAGTTTCTTTAAGGTAGCATTATTATAAACATGAAGGAATTAATCATAATTGTTTAGTGAGAAAACATTTGATTTCCTAGAAATGAGATTTGTATGTTTATAAATGGGAGTAATAGCACTTGCCTTGCATACTTGATGTAATTGTTTTGAAGGCTAAAAGAGATTTGAGAATGAAGATGACTTTAAAATTCAACCATGCTATGAGAGATCACAGTTTTATAACTTCAACAGTCTTAAATCCATATACGCACAAGGAAACTTAATGGAAGACTACTATTAAAAATATAGTATTTTTATGACATCACTAACTAGGGTGTTAGCATGTTTAAATAATAATTAACTTCAGAAAATCAGTATCTTTATTTGGAAAAAATAAGATGAGATTAATCACCCAATATAATATATTCATCTATAGCGTCATTGTATTACAATTGGTTAATAAGAGATGCTTAAGTATTAGTTTATTTAACTACATCATATAGACAAATGCACCATAACGTGTGAAAAAGATTCCACATAGTAAAAAAAAAGTATATTGAGAATTAATATTTATTAGTTATATTATTCTGCAATTTTGAAAAGCATATAAGAAGTTTTCTAACTTTAGATGCTAACAACTTTTCTAGTCCACATTAGGTTAAAAAACTGAACAAATAAAGATCAGCTCTTTGAAGGAGATGATACCTGAATTGGGGGATAAAGTCAACAGCAAGTGGTAGAAACGATTTTTAAACATATTCTTCAAACTGTGTTCTTTATATCTGTGGAGTCCATGAATGCACCTAAAGGATACTACCAGGGTAGAGGGGAAGCCAGGAACAGAACTGTGGGACTTGGTAGTTTGTTTTTTATGCATTTAGTAGATAGATGATCTCCCCCCAAAATCTTCTTTTGAGAAAAGATTTCTTCTGTGTATTCCTCTCCCTCCCACCTCAGGTCATGACTTCCCTCTGAAAAACATTTGAAAAGCAATTGTAGAGGAAGGCATTTCTTTCCTGCAATGGATAGTACTCCGTTATATGACAGCAAAGTAGTTCTTGCATAAGACGGTGATGTTATGTTATTAAGAAAAGTTTAAACTATGTTCACATAAATTCTGTCAAAATTCAACAGAATGTTACTGGTAGGCAGAATAATGGTCCCCAAATATCACTATGTCTGAATCCCCAGAACTGGAAGATTACTTTTACCTTAATTGACAAAAGAGACCTTGCAGTTGTTCTTAAATTAAGTATCTTGACATGGGGAGATTATCCTGGATTATTCAGGGAGTGCTATATAATCATGATATTCTTTAAAAGGGGGATATAAGAGGAAATGGGGGAGAGTAATAATAGAAACTGAGAGTAGTGATGTACTTTGAACATGGAGAGAATGGGGCCATCAACCAAGGGATGACAGTGACCACTAGAAGCTGGAAATGGCCAGGGAAAGATTTTCCCTTCAGTCTCAGAAGGAATCATCCCTGCTGATACCTTCACTTTAGCCTAGGGAAACTGATCTCAGATTTGCATTTTTTCATAATTGTGAGACAGCAAATCTGTTTTTTTTAGCCCACACAGTTTGTGGTAATTTGTTGCAGCTGCTCTGGGACACTAATATAGTACACAAGACAGTTGAGTAACTGTAATAAGTAGCCAGTATGTACATGCATATCATTGTTATAGCTTCATATGGTAGCAGTCTTAATGGACATTCCTACGAGATTTCTCTGAGTCATTCACACATTTATTTATGACCTAAATGCTGATTATGTATTGATGGGTGTTTTAGGTTTCATAGACATATAAATTAGCATTCCATAATACCAGACCTTGAGAAACTGGGACTCTCATAGAAAGGACACATATTTAAGAAGCAATTATGATAATGTTTTGAAGCATAACAGAACATTGTGAGAACTAAGGGAGAATCTAACTCTGTCTAGAGTTAGAAAGGCTCAACAGAAAAGATGATGCTTAGATTAAGTTATAAAAAATCTGAAGAAAGTTTTTAGTATTAAGAGTGAACAGAAATTTAAAGGCAGAAAAAAAAAACAAATGCAAAATATACAAACTTGAAATTGTTTATCCTATTCAAGAAACCACAAAAAAATTAAAATTTGGGGAATATAGAATGATCCCAAACATAATTGTTAATTGTGTTAATGCTGATAAGAGCATATAATTAAATAAAGACTACCCACTTATTATCTTTCACAAATAATTTAAAGATATGGAAATCATTTTTATTACATTAAAAATGAAAGCAGATTTTAAAAATGTGCATTGGGCTTAGAAGGTGAGCACCAATACTTCTAACTCTATGCCTATATAATTCTTTTAAATCTAAGTGAACTTTATTCTAAGTTGGTAGAAATAAAGCTTTTGAATATACGGTGGAAAAATGTGTGCTTGAAAAGTAGGTTGTGTTTCTTTTTATTTTTAAAGAACCTATTATTAGTATGTATTTTTGGTACAACACTGAACATGAAAATGTTTTTTAAATATTTTAAGTTATTATGTACACAACTATCTAAATGTTTAAAAGGGTTATTTATTGTTTCCTTCTTTTTGTTTCATTTTTATTTATTATTGGGACATTTCAGAATTATATAGCTGTAGTCAAGGTCTTTATTTATTTTGTTCATTCAGGATGACCTCTTACTTTAGCAGTGATAATTTTACAATTCTCACTTCTTTCTCCACCACTCTTTCAGTGAAAAATATGAATGCCTATTGTTTGTTATTGCTGTTACTCCTCTGATGTGAAGGCCACCTGTCACTGAAAAGAGTTACCATGCTCCAGTGAGGCAGAGGAGATGTTCTTAAATATATTCTAAGATTTATTTAATAGGTTTGACCTTTCCAGAAATTGTCCTTATCCATCATTATAGTACATGATCAATCATTTCATACTTCATCATCTATGAAAAAGCATTAACAATAAGGGAAAGAGTTTATATTCTCTTTTTCTCTAGAGGTATATATCAAAAGAGTTTGGACAGCTCTGCTAATTAAGGATGAGAAACTGAAAAATGTTGACCAATCTGGCTGTGCTAAACAGGGTCAGGGTCTCAATGAACTTTCTTTGACTCTATATTTTGCTTTAGAGCATAGAGGCATAAAGAGGTAAGCTCAGTAATTTTTCTTTGCTTAAATCCTATGTCTTTCTGAATAGATGTGCCTTGAATTCTGAATTCCTTACTTCTTCTCCCAGTATCTTGGTTCATGTAAAAATTGGATAGCATTCATTGCTTTCAAATATATACAATGAATAGGTACAGAGATAATTGGTGAATTACCTGTATGTTATGACCAGAAGTTGCTAACATTTTAACTGTTTGAAGACAGACTTTTATTATTTTGGCCATCACTATAGCCTCTCTCCACACAGTGAGATAGGCTATTTGAACTGGTGTCCTTGGTGAGTCTATGTTTAAAATAATTATTTTATTGTGTAACCTTTAGGTCTGGTACCTTAAAAATCAACCTTTGGACAACTAAATATGAATTTCTAAAGGAAAAAAAACAACACTATGCAAATAAATAGTAAAGAAACTTCTTTAGCAATGTCTAGTCTCATTTTTCCAACAATTTGTAGCAATGTCTACTTGGATAAAAAGTTCTTTTATTTTAATTTTGTATTAATAGAAAGGTATATATGATTAGGCTACATTGTTCATGTTAGGTGACATCCAAGTTGTGTTTGAGTCCTTCACCCAGGTGGGGAACCATATACCCCTACATTGTACCCAATGGGATTTTTCCTATCAGCCCATTTATGAGCTTACTAAACACTAGTTGGTTTAATAAATGTAAGAAGAAAATCTAAAGTATTTTATTATAGTTTCTGCTATTTGGGTTTTAAATTACTAGAAGAACAATAGATCAATAAAGAGACAAATGTGACATTTCTGTTTTTAAAATAAAACAAAAACAAAAAGCAAATCCAACTCTTTATTGTCTTATTTGATACAATCAGTGAAGACTGGGGCATGGTGGCTCATGTCGGGAATCCGAGCTTTCTGGGAGGCAGAAGTGGAAGGATTGCTTAAGTTCAGGAGTTTGAGAATTGTCGAAGTCAGAGTGATACCACGTCTGCACACTAAATAAAAAAACAAACAAACAAAAAAAACAACCTGGGCATCTTGATGAGTGCTGGTAGTCCCATCTACATGGGAGGCTTAGAAGTCTGAGGGTGCAGTAAGCTACAATGACACCATGGCACTCCACTAAGGGCACAGAATGAGACTGTTCCTCAAAATAAAGTGAATAAAATAAAATAAAGGAAAAGAAAATTGGGGAGGGATAAAGTTGGAACATGGAACCATTGTGGAAGTAAAAACAATTTGTCTCTGTTCCATCTGAGTTACTGAAGAACAATCATGATGTAAACATATTATTTTAAAAATATTGTGTATATTTAGGCATAATATTAATAAAAATTCAAATTTAAGGATATTAGCAATCTTCCACTTGATGATATGTATAACCTACTTATAGCTGAAAAGCAGAATCTAATCCAACTCTGCTGAACTTCTGGTAATAAACTTTAAAGTTTTTTTTTAAAAATATCCTTGCTTTATATAATAAAATTTCATAAGGTAATGATGGTATGTATGATGCTTTTATCAGTCTAGTTATCTAAACTAAATATTCATCTTGGATATCCATTTGTACAAATCATAATACACTGCATATTTTTAAAGTCTAGCAAAGATAAAGCTTTTCTATGCACTTAAAGCTTTTCTATGGCTACTCTGATTGGTATCTACATCATTTCTATGAGATGCCTAAAGATTTAGAGGAAAAGTAACAACAGCAGCAACATGCAGAAAGGAATAAAAAAGTACTCATCCAGATGTTTTCCCTACATGATAACATACACGAGAACAAATATTTGAAAACATCTGGATGACTAGATAATTTCACTTTTCATGTAGAAATGAAATTACAGCTATAATTAGACATGTTAATCTGTCTATAATGAGATGAATTCTGAAATGCATTCATGAGATAGTGTGATGTCCTAATTGACCTTGAAAGTATTTTTTATTTTACAGAATGCTCCAAGGTGATTTGATTGGTACACTTACAACTTTTTCTCAGCTTTTGAAATAATCAGTTACAAAATAACACCTCCATATGCCCATATTCAGTTCCACACAAATGAAATATCAGAATTCAACTTTCCTCTCGCAACACCTAACACCAAACTCAGAGAAATAATAATGAACAAAGGCATACAATGTGAGTGATGTTAAGCTGATGAAACAGCTGTGAAACTCAAGGTACCCCATAGAGATACACCTGAATCCCTATCAATCATAAGTTTTTCCTCCCATAATCTGGTTATATAAAATCAAAATTCCTCTTAGGTAGATTTTCCATTAGCATCCCATTAAACTTGTATACCATTAATTAAGAATGCTTATTCCTGATATGCTGCATGTTACAGTTTGAGGAATTTTGTGTAATTGAAATTTAAGCAGTGAATATTGTTCCATTTTTAAACAACTAAACTAATGCTCAAAGAATGTCACATAGATAACTTGATATCCACTACCAAGTGGGTCACATTTCCTAAATTTTAACTCAATTTTTCTTTTTCCTAGGTCTTCACTCTCTGCACTATATTAAGTGGCCAGAAGAAATAGGTAACTATTAAATCATTTAAAAACATATTACTTACTTTACAAAGAAATATCATAATTTTTAAAATTAGAATAATAATAAAGTTCAGAATTCACAAAATGTGCTTAATGAACAAAAATACATATTTATATTATTATTGGATATAAATAGAATAACAGGGAAAAAATAGTTGCCTCTTCAACTGCCTCATGGAGTGTGGACAATTATAAAACTACTAAAGTGTTTATGCTACGCATGTACACTAAATAACTAAATTAGAGATCTTTAGACAGGTTTACATTATGAAAAAGTATAAATAATCTATTTAGTTTGTTGAACTTAAAACCTATTTGAATGTTGTTTTTATTTAATCACTTGAAAAAACCAGTGTCCTGGCGTGGTGGCTCACACCTGTAAACTTAGCACTCTGGGAGGCCTAGACAGGTAGATTGTTTGAGTTTAGGAGTTTGAGACCAGCCTAAGCAAGAATGAGATCCCATCTCTAAAAATAGCCGGGTATTGTGGTGGGCGCCTGTAGTCCAAGCTACTCAGGAGACTGAGGCAAGAGGATCCTTTGAGCCAAAGAGTTTGAAGTTACTGTGAGCTATGACATTACAACACTCTACCCAGAGTGACAGAGTGAGACTCTGTCTTAAATAAAATAAATAAATAAATAAATAAATAAATAAATACCCCAGGTGAAGATTTCAAAGAATCAAATCTACATGTTTTTATACGACTGTTTTGTTTGATCTTAAATAAATTAAAAATATTCTTCACGTGTCTTCTGGATTCAGATTAGTGTTTTCTAGTCCTAATGGTAATACTTCACGTATGAATTATGGCCTGTATACCTGTCAAACAGAAAGATGTTTCAGTGTAATACAACTAGGTGATAAAGGGCTAAGATCTGGCAATGTCCCTGGAAGAGAAGTGCACTGATTAATATTTGAGAAACCCCACAGCCTCCCAAATCTAGCCCAAGCTGGAACATCCACAGGGATAAAAAACTGGAGGCCAAAAATTTATGTGGGTAGGAAAGAGTAGCCAGATCTTCAGTTAAAACAGAGCTCAGAAAGTCAGGTAGTGAAAGACCCAGACTATCCAAGTAAACTAAAGATAAAAGGGATATCTAGGGAAGTTAAATTTTAATAAATATAAACTAATTTTAATAGACTCATAAGAGGTGATAGAAAAATTTTAAAACAATTGCTAATTTTTTATGTAAACTGAAAACACACATTTATTTTATAATTTAGTATTGGCTTGTAGATGGTTTTTATAGGTCAAATGATATGCTTTCTAGACGCCAGCCTGACACTCTTGTAACAACAGTTGTTTCAAACTGATGCTCTCAGAATGACCATTTCAAACCCTGATCACAATGATGGATATTAACTTTATAGAATAAATCTTATCTTTTTGTTGCTAGGTAGGGACAGTCTCTTTCAATAAAATTCCTCTTCTCCTCAGAATTTGGGTAGATGGCTAACAAAACTTTTGTTATTTAAACTTACCTTTTGATATTTTAAATGACAAGCTTGATTTCTGTCATCAGTATTTTTAATCCATTTTAATTTTTTTAATTAAAAAATTTTAAATGTCTGATGAGTCCAATAACTTGAGCAATTGTGGTTGTATCCAGAGTATGGAGGCCTCTTGTAAGACAGAGCTATAGAAACGTGGAGGTAGTTAAAAACAACAAATGAAAGACACATCCCAACCCTAAAGAAATCATCAACATATTATGGGAATATCACTGGAATGTTCTCTTGAATGTAAAATAGAAGGAAGCTGACAACTTTGGATACATAAATTTGAGACCCGTGATGGGGTAGCATGAAGTGTTGGAGCTTGAGAGTCAGGGAGACCTTGGATTGAATTCCAGCCCCACTGAGATGAGTTAGTTAATCTCTTTGCTTCACAGTTACTCCATCTTTTAAAAGGAGATAATGATTTCTTCCTTGCAGGACTATCAGAAGGACCAAATTAAATCATTTACTTAAAAACCTTCAGCACAATGTCTAGCACAGAACTTTTAGCACATACTAGCTGTTTTGCCAAGTAACAGGAAATGTGAGTATATTCGTGACTGAATGTAAAAGAAATGCTATTCCGGAGACTGTAGAGATTCAAATCTCTGAAAACATGCATTTTAAGTTCAGATATCCATACCAGTTCATTTTAAAATACATAAAGGCATTTCTTAAGATAGAAAGATTATATTTTTGTGTATGATACAAAATTTAGAATAGACTGAGAGATAACGTTCCAGTGCCAAATATAGCAATTTCTTTATTGTTTCAAAACTTCAAATATTTTATTATAAAATACATTTGAAAATTGCATATAAGCACTCATACTGTACTTGTATTTTTTGTATTTTAAATCAAAATTTTCAAAACTGTTTTTGCACAAATAGCTCAGTTACACCCACAAATCACTGAATCTATTTAGCATCTTTTGAAGAGGTGTGATTTTTTGAAAAATGTGACATTTGTTTTTGTGCCAGTGCATTTGTCAACATTAGTGTAATTAGCTCAAGTTTCATCAACTAGCTGGTGCAATCTGTTCAGAAAGCAACTTTGCATTTTGAATAGTCTTAGGGACTCCAGTTAGAGTTTAAGCCTATGAGATCTGATTTAAGTTCTTATATGTCAAAAAAGAAAAAAAAAAAAAAAGTCTGCATGATTTTTAAAACTTCCAGTTATAGTGTGTGGAAAGAAGCATTAGTATTTTATACCATTAAAAGGAAATTAAGGCAAGTATTAAAAAAATCATTTTCTTGAAATTTTTATCTACCCAGGAAGAGTTATTATTTTGCTACATAGCCAATAACTGTAGCAGTGTGCTATCAACACATTTATTTTAAATGCAAGAATAGTCCAACACGGCTTACGTCAAAAGAAAGGAACAAAGGTGCTAATGATTATATTCCTTACTGGTAGGACTTTGCTCCACCACAAGGCATCAGAAGAGTTAAGAAATCTTTAAATAATTATTTTTTTTCAAGATATATTTTTCGAGATGGATTAAAATGAGATTTTACCTATTCACATTATTGGCACAGATGGTCTTATGTCTGGAAGAGAAATTTTAGAAAGTGAGAGAGAAAAGTTTATTTTGTTTTTTCTGTGCCAATATAGATATACACAGAGGAAAAACCATATTTAGAAACAAAGAAAAGAAGGAAATATATCTGAACATGAAGTGTTTATGCTATGTGTTAACAAATAGATGGGCTCTTAGGTTCAGGGGCTAATCCTAAATAGAATACCAGGAAGTAGAAGGTTAAACTACTCATTTTTATATCAAATAATCCAGATTTAAGAATTTGAATGTTTCTAAAAAATTGTGTAGGTAAGCAACATATTTCAGACCAACTTCCCTTTAAAGTAACACACACGCATGTGCATAACACACGCAGATACCATGATCCTTGTTTTTAAGAAGCTTATGCTGAAGTGAGGAAAAAAGATAGGACACGATAGGGAAAACTTTATTAAGCATGTAAAGTCCAAGTTATATAATATAAAAATGAGGCAGCACCAGGAAGAGGTGGCACATTTCAACCGATTACCCAAATTTGTTGAAATGCATCTTTGGAGACAATTGTCATGGAGTTCTAGGGTGGGGAAAACATCTTTTACATGAGAGGTTGTAACAGAGGTAGCAGAGGGGCAGCTTTGAAAGGTTGGTAGGATAGGTGGCATTTAGCAACAGAGGGGTCAGGTGGTGATATGATAACTCTCCCAATTTGTCAGGGCCTTCCTGATAGGGTTCCCGTCAGCTTTATTAATTCCTTAGCTCTCAACATAAGCATAAGGAAATGGAGAGTTGATGTTGTGTTGTTAGGAGTGATGAGTGTTGAACATTGACTGAAAGTGAAGAGAGAGCATTCAGTCTTTCATTATGTAATAGGATGTTGGCTGTATTGACCATATAAAACAATGCCTTTTATCACATTGGGAGGGTGGCCTTCTATTCCTAATTTGCTGAGAACTTCTATCAAGAACAGAAGTTATATTTTGTCAAATGCTTTCCTTCATCCATTCATATAGTTATGTGTTTGTTCCTTCTTTAGATGTTTAATGTGGTGGATTATACTGATCATTTTTTGAATAATACATCAGCCGTGCATTCTCAGAGCAAACACTGCTTGGTCCTGCATAATATTCTTTTTATATATGGATGATATTTAATTTGATATTTTCTTAAAAATTCTGTGTTCTATTTTATGAAAGAAACTGGCCTGTGTTTATTAGTTGTTTCTCTGCTTTTGTTCTATCTTTGTTTGGTTTAGGTATCAGGGAAATCCTACCCTTGTAAAATGAGTTGGGAAGTGCTTCTTCATCTCTTGCTGGAAGGAATGCTATGGAATCAGTGCTATTTATTCCTTTCATGTTTGTACATTCACCACCAGTGAAATAAGGTGTGCATGGAGAAATTTTTCTGGGAGATTCAATTTCTTTACTAATAACAAGACTATTCAAATTTGTGTGGGTTTTAGAAGTTTGAAATTTTTGAGGAATTGGTCTAGTTTATCAAATTTATTTACACAGAGTTGTTTGTGATAGTATGTTATTATCTTTTCAATAATATTATTGAGGGTTTTTAATATTTTTATTTTTAATTCTCAAAGTGGAATCGGTATTAATAATCTTTATGTAATGTCTGCTACTAATGATGTCTTTGTTGACATTTGTCGTTAATATTGTTAGAGATTTTTCAGTCTCACTACACTTTTCAAAGAACCAAGTTTTTTATAACTGACTTTTTTTGTTTTGTTTTGTTTTACTGCTAGAGTTGTATTACACAAAGTTGGTATTTTATATTTTTGTTTTTATTAATTATTTTCTAAACTTTTATTAGACTTCTTCTTTTGTCCATAGGTTGTTTTTTTTTTTTTTTTTTTAGACTCTCTGTTGGTGAATTTTCAAATTATTAGAAAATTTCCTGGTATCTTTCCATTATTCTTCATTTCATTCCAACATACTCAAAGAGCATATTTTGTATTTTAAGTATTTTAAGGTTTTTTTTTTTTTATTAACCCTAGATATAATCTAGCAGATTAAATTTTCCCTGTGCACATGAAAGAAATATATAAAGTGGGTGGCTGTACTATTTTACATTCCCACTAATAGTTTCCCAGAGTTCCAATTTTTCCATATTTTCACCAACACTTGCCATGTGATTTATTTTTGTTTTTGAATAATAGAAATCTTTTTTTTTTTTTAATAATAGAAATCTTAATAGATGTAAGGTGATATCTCATTGTACATTTGATTTTATGTTTTTCTGGCAATTAGTAATGTTCAGCATCTCCTTATATACCTGCGGGCCATTTGCATGTCTTCTTTGGAGAAATGTCTCTTTAAGATGTTAGTTAACCCATTTTCTGGCCAGGAATGGTGGCTCATGCCTTAATCTTAGCACTATGGGAGGCCGAGGTGGGAGGATAGCTTGTGTTCAGGAGTTAGAGACCTCAGTCTGAGCAAGAGAAAGACTCCATCTCTATAAAAATAGAAAGCATAGTCAGGCATGGTGGTGGACATCTGTAGTCCCAACTACTCAGGAAGGCCAAGGCAAGAGGATTCCTGGAGCTCAGGAGTTTGAGGTTTCTGTGAGATAGGCTGAGGTCATAACATTCTAACCTGGAAAATAGAGTGAGGCTCTGTCTCAAAAAAAAAAAAAAAAAAAAAGACAACCCACTTTAAAATCAAGTTATTAGGTTTTCTAAAAAAAATTGTTATTGAGTTGTACAAGTTTCTTATACGTTTTGGAGATTAACCTCTTATCAGATCTATGGTTTGCAAATATTTTCTGTTATTCCATGAATTGCCTATTCAGTCTATTGACTTTCTTTCTTTTTTTTTTGCATTTTTTTTGGGGGTGGTGGTGGTGCTGCTGGGTTTGAACCTGCCACCTCTGGTATATGGGGCCAGTGCCCTACTCATTTGAGCATAGGCACTGCCCAACAGTCTATTGATTTTCCTTTGCTAGGTAGAAGCATTTTAGTTTTGAACAGTCCACTGCTTAATTTTTACTTTTGTTGCCTGAGCTTTTCGTGTGATATCCAAAAGATCATTGCCAAAACAAATATCAAGGATAATTTTTTCTGTATTTTCTTCTAAATGTTCAAGGTTTCAGGTCTTACATTTATATCTTTAATCCAGTTTGAATTAATTTTTTTTTGTATAGTATAAGACAATGGTCCAATTTCATTATTTTGCACATAAGTGTCAGTTTTCCTGACAATTTAAAAGACTATGCTATCCCCATTACATATTCTTGATGTCCTTTCAAATATTAGTTGACTGTATACTCAAGGATTCATTTTTGGGCATTCTATTCTGTTTCATTGATCTCTATATCATTTTTCTTTTAACATACTTATATTATTATACTTGAAATGATAGTCTTATTAGAAGTATATGTTTTATCCGATATGACAATCTATGTCTTTTAATAGGTATATTTAGATCATTTATATTTAATGTTATGATATAGTTGAAATTAGACATACCATTTATTATTTGTTTCCTATACTATTATTCCTTGTTTCCCCCTTTTCTTTGTTGAGGGGGGGTTTGAACATCCTAGCATTTTATTTTTAATTTATTAGTTTGATTTTGAAAACACTTTTTGTAATTGATTTAGTGGTTGTTTAAGGCATTACAAAAATCAGAGCTCTATTTCCAAAGGCTATTTGGATATAATACAATATTAATTCAATATAAATGTAAAAGATTGTAATACTATATAGGTTCGTGGGTTATCCTTATTAATGCAATAGTTCCCTTATTGATTACATCTACAAGTATTGAAAGGCCTATGTACTAATGTATTTTTAATATTCAATCATCACATAAAATTTAAAGAACTCAGGGCAAGAAGACAATACTACTATATTTACTCAGATGTTTATCATTTTGTTGATCTTTCTTAATTTCTCACCATTCATATTTTCTGTAGTATTATTACTTTTTTTGTTTGTTTGAAGAAGTTCCTTTAGCATATGTTTAGAACAAACTTTCTAGATGTGATTACTCCCTATTTTCTTTAATCTGAGTATGTTTAATTTCCCCTTCATTCTTGAATGATAGTTTTACTAGATACAGAATTCTGGATTTATAATTCCTTTGTTTTAATACTTTAAAAATGTGTGCTAACTTTTTAGGACTTTATTTTTTCTGATGAAAAACTGGCAGTCGTTTGAATTGTTCTTTTACAGGCAATATGTCCTTTTGATCTTTCTACTTTTAAGATTTTTTTCCCTTGTCTTTAATTTGATTTTAATGTATATAAGCATAGATTTTCTTATATTTGTTTCACTTAGGGTTTGCTCACTTTATTTTTTTAATTTTTCTTTACACAGAAATATATAGTTTATTTAACCACATTGTTTTTCAAATACTTGTTCAAGTATTTGTGTCTACAAATATTTTACTGTGGACACAAAATCCTAGCACTCTGGAAGGCTGAGGCAGAGTGGATCTCTTGAGCTCAAGAGTTTGAGACCAGTCTGAGCAAGAGAGACCCCCTATTTATTAAAAATGAAAAACTGACTCAAAAGGATCACTTGAGCCGAACAGTTTGAGGTTGCTGTGAACTATGACACTATGGCACTCTACCAATGGCAACAAAGTGAGTCTCTGTCTCAAAAAAAAAAAAAAAAAATTATAAGCATTTTCAGATTTTACTAATATAACTTTTAATGACTAAACAAATGAGCAAACCGTAGCACATCAAATGACTGAAAAATTAAATCTTTTTTTGTTTTTTTTTTCAATGTATTGACAACTCCTCACTTTTTTTTCTTTACTCATTAAAGAATGCTAGTGTCCCTGGTGGTTCTTTGGTTTTGGGAACGTCCTCACTCTGCTTCTTTCACATTCAGACCCAATTCCCAACCATCCAATGCATATTCTATTCCAGGATCAAGTTGAAAAGGCTCTGTCTCTTCAACTGGCTTTAGAGCTATGAAGTAGACTGTTTCTTCTTCCACTTTGTCCTATTGTGGTTTTTCTGGTGCCCAATAAGGTATGAGCTCTGAGTAAATGCCTTTCCAGATTTGGAAAGGTGGTACACATATGGGGGCTCCCCAGTGTGAGTCCTCTGATGCCTATTGAGGTGGGAGCTCTAGCGGAAGGCTTTTCCACAGTCCTGACATGGGTAGGGCTTAGCTCTAGTGTGAGTTCTCAGGTGCTGGGAGATGGCTGAGCGATCACTGAAGGTCCTCCCACACTCTTGACGTTCAAATGGTCTCTTTCCAGAGCGAACTCTCTGATGCCAAATAAGGGAAGAGCTCTGAATAAACCCTTTCCCAGAGTCCTGACACACACAGGGGCTCTCCTCAGTGTGGATTTTCTTATTCCCAGAAAAGTATCTTGGGTTCTAAAACATTTTACTACATTCACTACACGTGCAAACTTGGCTCCCCTTGTGAATTCTTATAAATGTAATTTACTTTGCACTCCAGTTGGAGAGTTTCCTACAAACACTGCTGTCTCTGGCCTTTTGTCTTTCACAACAATTCTGATGTTTTATAAAGTGAATTACCTATAATGTTCTTAACCTGTGAGCCACGTTTGTGCAAATGTTTTAGAGGAGACATTTTCTGGAGCAAAACCTGGCTTGTGTCAAGACCAATGTTTGCCGGGGACGTGGGATTTTCACAAGGCTCCATCTTGGGGAGGACTTTTTCCAAAGTAGACCCCGTTTGTTCAAACACTTTAAAAATACATAACGCTTCATGAATTTGCGTGTCATCCTTGCACAGGGGCCATGCTAATCTTCCCTGTATAATTCCAATTTTAGTGTATGTGCTACTGAAGTGAGCACGAGTTTGGTCACTTTATTGGATCTGTAAGTTTATGTCTTTTGTTGAACTAGGGAAGTTTTATGTTATTATTTTCAAGTATTTTTTTCTCACTATAGTTATTATTCTCCATTTGGAATGAAGACATGCCAATGTTAGATCATTTGGTAATGTTCCACAGATCTTTGAGGTCCTGTTTGCATATATTTTTTCATCTTCTCTTCTTTCTCTTAATACTGGATGGTATATATTGAACTATCTAAAAGTTACCAATTATTTTTTCTCTGTAATTTCATTTTGCTTTGGAGCTCATTTTTAAACTACTTTTCTTTTAATTATTGTGTATTTCAGATCTGTAATTTCCATTTGTCTTCTCTTTAAGTCTCTGAATGCTGATACTTTCTATTTTTGATAAATGTTTCAAAAGTGTTCACAATTAATTTTTTAAAGAATGATATAGTAACTATTTCTTAATCTTTGTCAGATAATACTGACACCTATGTGATCATTGGTCTCACTTGATCACCATTTCCTATCTGATCTGATATTAATGACTTCACATTATTTTGTATGGTAAGTAACTATGGATTGTACTTTGACATTTTGAATACTGCATTATGAGAACTACATCCTATTTAGATCTCATTTGTGAGTCATCCAGTGCCCAGTCTAGGACCTGGGTGGACATCTGTCCATGAGGTCAGCTCTCACAGTCTTTGATGTGCTAATTTGTATCAGATTCATAGGTGTGCAATTTTAGTGGTGAGCCCAAGAGTCCACAGTTATCTCTACAGGTCAATTTCCCAACCTCTGTTATTTCCCAAATACTTTTCTCTTTTTGAAGAGTTGCCTTATTTGTTGTATCAGGAGACACTTCTCACTTCTCTGATTGCACTGACCTCCCCCCCCACCCCCGCCAAAGTAACAGAGATAAAAGCCAAGAGCAAGAATAAGAGGAGAGAGAGAGAGAGAGAAGCAAGAGCATTTTCCCTTGTGCTCATGGAACCTCATACTTAATGAAGAGAAAATTTTCCACCTCGTAGAATGCTCGTTCCTACAAGTTTCTGTTACCACCATGGAATTTTTTAGAAGCTATGGCACAAAAAAATAACAAAACAAAGATAAACCAAAAATGAGACTTTTTTCTTAACCTTTCTGAGTCATAAGTTTCCCCTCTTACTTCTCACTATGGAACATTCTTGTACTACTCTATCTTTCTGCCTCATATTGCTTATTCCTTTACGGATTCTTCTTAGGTTGAGTTTAGGCTAAAGATACCAGAAGAAGAAAAAAATGGCAAATGCAACAGAGGCTTAGTGGCATGTGGATTGTGATGTTCTACACACTGCTTATTGTCATTTTTTTTTTTTCAGAGTCCTCAAATACCAGGGCTATGTATTCTGCACAGATTTTATAGTTGTATTGCTTGTAGGGGAAAGAAAAGTATCTGTTTACTCTGCCCTGCTTGGAACTGCAAACCCAAGATGTGAGTGTGACAATTTGGACCATATAATAAGCCTATGTTTAGCTTTGTAAGAAACTGCTAAACTGTTTTTCAAAGTAGCTGTCCCAGTTTGGATTTCCACTAGCAAAGAATAAGAGATCCTCTTTCTCTAAATCTTTGCCAGAATTTTTGGAATCTTCAGAGTTTGGATTTCTGTTATTCTAACAGACATGTAGAGATGTGCAATAGACAGCTCATTGATTTAGTTTGCAATTTCTTAAAAAAATATAATGTTGGAAATTGTTTCATATGCTTAGTTATAGTCTCGATATAAGATGTTCATGTGTTTTGTTAATTTTAATTGTTTTTCCCTTATTATTAACATTTAAGAAGAGATTTTTGAATACTTTGGATAAAACTTTTTAATCACATTTGTGTGTGCTTGGAACACATGTTGCCAATATTGTCTTCCAGTTTATAGCTTATATTTTCCATCTCTTGAAAGTGACCATAGTAATACTCAGCAATGAGGTATGTAATCTCTTTGCAGAGATTTTATGGGAGCTGTCAAATCCAAAAGGCTGAAGAACCAGGAAAAAGTTGCTATTGCAGTTTCAAGTTCAAATGCAGTCCATAAAAAGAATTCTTTTTTCCCTTGGAAGATTACAGTTTTTTTCTCTTTAAGCCTTAACTGACTAGGAGAGGCACATGCAAATTATGGAATATAATCTGATAAAGACTAAAGAGTTAAATAGCAATTACAACTCAAAAAGTACTTTATAATCACCTAAACCCATAGTTGAACAAACATCTGGGCACTGCTATAGACTAGCCAAGTTGACACATAAAAGTAACCATGACAGAGGTGGAGTATGTTGAACTCCACTTATTTCCACTTTATTCTGAGAACCCAGATTACAAACTTCTAGTTTACATTATATTAAAACCCTACAAAATATATGGATAATTTTCCACTTAAAATATTGAAACCTATTACAAAAGCAAAAGTGTCTATCTATTGTCTCAACAAAGGATAAATGATACATTAATGCAGAACATATTTAAGACTGACCTTGTATAAATTGAATGTTTCTTTGTCTCTATGAGTATCTGTATATCTAATAGAGACATGTATAAATGATACTCTGGAATGAAAGACTTAGAAAATGGTATAGGGCTTGGTGCCTGTAGCTCAGCAGCCAGGGTGCCAGCCACATACACTGGTGTTGGTGGGTTTGAACTCAGCCTGGGCCTGCCAAACAATGACAACTACAACCGATAAATAGCCAGGCATTGTGGCAGGCACCTATAGTCCCAGCTACTTGGGAGGCTGAGGCAAGAGAATCTCTGATGCCCAAGAGTGTGAGGTTGCTGTGGGCTGTGATGCCACAGCACTCTATCAAAGGTGACATAAAGAGACTTTGTTTCAAAAAAAAAAAAATGTTGGTATAGTGGTGGGAATCAAAGAAGTTCAAGATAACTTGAATATAATATTGACATTTGGTCCAAAGCTCTTTTCCTCAGACTCTTTAAAATTTCCCTTGTCAGAAAGATAAGGAAATCTTGGTATTTAGGTAGAAAGCATCCTTCATATTCTAATCTGTCCATCAGTTTCTTAGCATGAAATACGGAAACAAAAGTTGAGCAAACTGCATCTCAGGATATGTGGATAACCTCATATCTGGTGAGTGGAGAAACAGTAGGTGTCTGCAGAGATGGCATAAGCAAGGAGCATGTTTCTGCCTCATCTAATTGTCCTCAAGCAGAAGTGACGTCTTTATCTTTTATGACACCACCTGGATGTTTCTTTTATTCTAAATATTTATCTCTTAGTTCGCCCCAATTACCCCAAAATACTTAAAATTCAAACCCATATTTCGGAAATTTAGGCCTATAAGCTTGTACTGATTTAAGCATTGTATTAGTGACCACCTTAAAGTAATTTCACTACTAAATACAAGGAGGAGCTAGGCCAATTTCAATTCTTCTTGAAGTTTTTTAATTATGATTTGGGTAGTAGAGAGATGTTAAGTTTGGTCAGGGAAGGGAATCTCTAAACATTACACGAATAGCAATATGGGTAAAGACACAAGAGTGGATGATCTTCTACCTCAGATGGGGTAGTATGATAATGAGGATGTGAGGCATGATAGGCCTAACAGGAAACAAGACCAGAAGAGTAATCAACCTTTGCAATCTCTTTGTGTGGAACAGTCCCTTCCCTTATAGATGCTGAGGATAGTGTGAGTGTATGTTTGATTTGCTCTGTGTTCAAGTTCTGAGAGGCGGTCTCATTCTTTGGTATGAGTCTGACTTTGAAATAAGGATGAATTAGGAAAGTTAATGGGAGGGTCAAAGATGTGAATCACCAAGGAAGAAAATAAGCATAGTGACCATAAGCAAGCGTGGTACGGGTCTTCTGGCAACTTTCTTTAGAACACCCTCTTATACTCTCCAAATACCTCAGTGGTTGCATTTAATTATCAGTCCCCCTCATCAAATGCCTACAGATTATTTGGTAAGAAAATTTCTTTTTCTTATAAATGAGACAAAAATTGAAATATTGTAGACAGTTTTCTTATGAGTAATTATATTAAATATATGAAAACTCTGGTCCTCATTTTTTTTTTTTTCTATTAATAACGGGGCAACCTGTTTTCTGTTCAAAATTATTAACCTCCAAAGCACTGTGCATACAAACTAGCCTGCTGAGATATTTTGAGACTTGGGTTTCTTTTCCTTGAATTGTTCATTCCAAACCACGAGAGGGGATATGTGAAAAGTGCGATATCACATTAAATCTGTGAACTTTATCGTCAGAAAGAGTTAAGTTGTAATGACAATTATACACTTACTAGTTCTATGACATTTGCCAAATTACTGCTCTGAATAGTGGCTGTCACTTTTGCCCCTATATTAAACTCTTCCTCAAATTGCACACTTTGAATATGCCATCTATTTCTCTCTGCGAATCCGACTTTTTCACCATGTCAGTACAATCACTTTTTAAAAACTTGCAAAAATCTAATGTCTCTCTTTTTCCTTGAAAATTGCCAAATATTGTTCTTTCTGTCCATTACACCTGTGAGTTAGATTCAGAAAAGCATATTGTAGAAAGCATGAATTTACATATTCTCACCAGTAATGGTTCCTGGTCTAACGATGTGGTGCTGTTTGGAACTTTCTTCAGAGATTCAAAAGTGTGTTTGCTCCTTCCTGATTATGCTATGCATGTTGAATAGATGATTTACCCTAAGGGTGAACTCAAAATCCATTTTGAAATTTTGCTGAATTATTAAATGATAGTTGAATTATTGTGATAGCAGGACATGACTAAATTATTAACTAATAGCTAGGAGATGAATGGCTACCTTCCTGGCTTAGCTATCAACTGCAATGTTTAGCACTTCTGTGGCTAATCAAGTAATGTTTATTGTAAAGACCATAATTTAGAAAGAAAAGGTCATTTCATAGTAATTTTTAAGCTCTGATGTTACTGTAGCTCTTTTTTTTTCTTCTATATGTACCGACTCCTATGGTGATTTTATTATTCTAAGGCTTTCAATTCTTTATCTAAGCTCTCACGGACACTTATGGACTCCAGATCAAGGTAGACACTTACCCAATCTATATTTCTATGTGATTGACAAGTAAGCACTCAGATTTAGAATATTACAGTAAAACTCTTATATTATCTCCAAAACATGTTCTATCTAATATCATTAAATGATAACTCCCTCTTTCCATTAAAAAAATTACATTTCACTCTATTTTACACATGGCTAAAGAATAAAATCAGTTCTCACCAATATTATTGTAACACAAATTTGGGTCAGTCTCTCATTCTTTGGTCATCAACTCCTATAGCCTCCTACCTGGTCCTCCTATTTTCCCACCTAAGCCCTCTTCTTCCTCTGACTATTTTCAACACAGCAATGAGAATGATCGTGTTAACATTTGGGTTAGACCATTTTTTTCTTTCTTTTTTTTTTTTCTGGTAAACATCCTCCTGTGGCTTCCCACCTTACTCTGAGTAGATGATGGACTTGAAGAATTCCCACGATCTATGCTTTTGTTAGCTTCCTGGCTGGCCTTGGCTCTTAGGATTCATCCTGCTATTACACTTGCACTGTGCTTGTCTTTCTTAATGTTCTTGAACATTCTAGAGATACTTCTATAGAGAACCTTTGCACATTTTCTTCTATAGCTGGGCTCACTCTCCCTCCCTTCATTCACATGGCTTCATGCCTTGTTGCTTTCCCTCTTCAGACCTTCATCCCATCACATTAATGTTATTGGTGTCTCTTTTTAAAAAGCAGCAAACACTTTTCATTTAGTGTGTTGCTCCCATCTTTGTTTATTTTCCCTAGTCTTTGTTATGTCCTTTCCATGTTATATATTTTACTGACATTTTCTTTTTTAAAAAAATCTGTTTCTCCCTCTCAGACTACAAGATATGTGGTGCAAATATTATGGTTTTTATTAATATCATATGCCATATCTAGGCACAAGCCTAGAAAGATAGTTGGAACAAACCAAAAGCAATATCTATTTGTTGAATAAATAAATTAATATGGAATATTAGCCACAAAGTGCTAAATGACCTCAGTTTTTATGCTTAATTTTAAATCATTTTCTGTCCACTTTCTAACCCATGTGAAGCATTCTCTTAAGGTTTTTGGTAACAATCATTTGCTTCTTAAGCTAATAAGACTGTCAAACCTCCAAGATCATTGACCTTGTGATTACTACCACTAATTAGTAGTAAAAGGCTTTACCTACCTATTGGGAAAATTTAGATCTGCCACTAATTCTGATAATAGATTATTCATATTATGTTTTTATGTTAATAAGTAAAGAGGTATTTCATCTGTCTACAAGTATAAACGTATGCTTAGCTTTAATGGTATTTAACACTTCAACAATGCAATCACATGACTTGGAGTAGTGAGGCAATATTTATCTAGAAAATAGATTTTCCAGATCTCTAGTAGAGACTGCAATTATAGAACCACACTAAGATGTCTTAGGTTTCAAAGAGGTTCAGAAAATTGTCTTATTCAATATTTAAGCAGTGTTATGAGTTGCATAAAATTTAGAGTTTTTTCACCATTGAACATGCTTCAGAGATAATAATAACCAAATGTGGCTAATAGTAGTTGTTGATTACTTTGCAGATTTAATTTACTCACCATTATTAGTTTTCAAAATTTCATTAGCTTTAACAATTTCTTTTTGTATCTAATAGTCCTATAATTTTAAAGATTTTTTTTTTAAAATACATACTACACTATTTCAAGTTATATATTAGGGAGATATATTAAGGAGCAAATGCCATCTGGGTACATATCTTTACTACACAATAGACATCACAACTCAGGTCATTGAACACGTATTTTCTCCGTAGTTCAAATCCCTAAATCATGCAGAAATAGCTTTCTGTTCATCTGGATAAGAGACAGAGTAAACTGAGAACTGTAAAAATTTTTGTATATCACCTAAGTTTATCTTTTTCCTTCATATGGCAGGAAAATGAGGCTCAGATAGAAAGAGATTTAATTTCTTGAAAGCAAGATTCCATCATGTTAATATTACTAAATCAAGATAATTTACACATAAAATACCTCTGAAAATACTGTGCAATTAACTATACAGTCATCAGCCGGGAATCTGATGAAATTCTGCAATGGACTTTTCAAAGTACAATGAGGGCACCATCTTGGGAATGACATCTCGATCCTTCAATATGAAGTATATACTTATTTAAAGAAAAAAATGCCTCTCACATGGTTTTGTGTCCCTCAGAGCTTCACTACCTATATCCAGAAACCATGTCTTCTAGGTAGGAATGGCCACTCTCATGTTGTTCCCATATTACATATCACAGAATATTAAACATTTTGGTTCTTGGAGATGGGAAACACTTCATTAACAATATAAAATAAACTAATCTGTGATTGCTGTTTGGGATCATCGTGCCATATGGCCAGTGGGGAAAGAAAGGAGGCACATAATCTGGCAGGAACAATTAATATTTATTATAAATCTGTAAAGGATAAGATCATTGCTACTTATTGGTTCAAGGAGGAGTTTGTTTGAACTCAGTGAATTTATTGGAATGCCTCTTGGCATTTTTGCCTTGATGGTAGCTTTGAAAGGGAGATTGTAGTAGCCAAAGCCAGATAGGTCAGGATAATAGGAGTGAAATTCTCCTTGGGAACGGTCTAGTTAATCCCACATATCAAACAACCAAATTACTGCCTAGAGAGCAACTACAGTATTAGGGATCCAATTACACTCCTATTTTCAGCTTTTTATTTATGTAGGGATTATGACTAACCATCATCTCAAAAAAATCAGTAATAGATGTTAGTGAATAAACTTAATGAGGACCAATATTTAGATCCTACCTGGATAAAAGGTGCTCTGTAACAGAGAATATTAGTAGCCAGTGCTTTCTGTCTGTGCTCAGATCTCCTGATTTCTTACTGAAAAAACCTTCATTTAACTATCGGAGGGCTTCCTGTGGTGACTTGAATTTATTCTGCATATTCTTGTAGAGAGAAAGAACAGCCACAAATAAATTGATAAATACTCCAGTTTTATTTTTATGGAATAATGTAAGAAGTATTGGAAATGTTGTGGAATATTGTAATTTAAATAGTTTTCTTAAGGAAAGCCTGGTTGAAAAGTTAATATTTATGGAAACATCTGAAAATGGCAATGGGATCTGACAGTCTACAGAAAGAATCTACTATGCAGAGGATACAATAAAAATCATCAGATCAGAAAGCTTCCAGCATGTTTTTGGAATAAGAAGGTCACCATGGACTCTGGACTAGATAGCATAAGAGATGGTAGAGTAAGAAAGATGAAATTGAATGGAAACAAGATAGGGGAAGGGTGGGGGTGGCATTACTGGGCATCTTAAGTCATTGTAGGATCCTTGCTCTTTATTCTGAAAGAGAACGGACACCAATGGAGGGTTTTGAATAACTTAGTCTCAGATTTTGAAATATTTTGATCCTAAGAAGTTGATTTCTGGCTCCTTTGTCTCTGAAAATAGGTTGTAGATCCAGAAAAGAAGAGGAGGGTATCTGGGCAAGATACTGTTTTGTTCTTCTTTTGTTTATACCTTATCCATGGAGGAAATTGTGAAATCAGGTACAGAAAGTTTCTGTGATTAGTCACATTGGCTTTTAAGGCTCCTGGACTTTAGTCCATATTTGCAAAGCTGGTTCTACTTTCATTTATTCTCTATTTTCCCATTATAATGACTTTAGGGTTATTATGTTCTCTGCTGATACTGATGACAAGGAAGAGACAGGAGTAAATTTTCTACCAAATATTTAAATGCTTTACCTCTTAGTCAGATTGTTCTATACATAAATGTGGGGAGAAATTTTTCCTTTAAGATAATATAGCTGTCTCCTTAACATGGATCACCAAAAGTCCTATCAAACAGATATATCTACATTTTTAGTAGTTAAGGAAGGTCACTTTTATTTACTTTTTTTTTTTTTAATTAAATCATAGCTGTGTACATGAATGCAATTATGGGGTATAATGAGCTGGTTTTATATACAATTTGAAATACTTCCATCAAACTGGTTAACATAGTCTTCACTGCATTTTCATAGTTATTGTGTTAAGACATTTATATTCTACACTTAGTAGATTTAACTTGTACCCTTTTAAAATGCAAGGTACGTGTGGTCCCACAAATTACCATCCTTCCACCTATCCTCCCACCTCCCCGGAAGGTCACTTTTAAATTAGCCATTAGGGTATGAAAAATAAATAAATGAATATATCACCACAAACTGCCCGATGTTTAAGTGAACAACATAGATTTTTATAAAGAAGTGTCCCCCCAAAAGCATGTTTGTATTTTGTAGGAATTTAATTTGTAATGCCAGAGCTATGCTGATTAATACAAAATGACTTTTTCTATCATTCGGGGAGTTTAACTGACGTTTTGAAACTCACTGAGAAGAAGTATGCCAACTTATCATTATTATTGATTTTTCCTGACATTTAGGTAAAAGGTCTTACTGTTTTAATATGAGGAGCTAAGTGATCTATAATGTAGATTTATAGTCATAAACTATAAGAATCCGTCAGATAAGCCAACTCATCAAAATTTTTAACCTTTGATATGCTGGGTGGTCATATTTCAAGAGAATGAACACACTCTGGTCATCTCTAAAATCCAAGAAGAGAGTTGTGTACCTCCATAACATTCTAAAATTTTTATAAAAAAAGGAAGAAAAATAATTCTTTAATGAACTTAACCATATAAGATAGACTCTGCTGAAACTCCTGGTACTGTAATACTCTGTATTTAACAAATAAAGTCCAAATGTTGAGTTCTTACAACCGTTTTTATAGAGAAGGATAATTTTTAGCCCTGCTTATTCAGACTACATAAATTGTAAGTCTGATTTATGTATCACAATGTTTTTCTAATTTTTTTCCCCAACAAGAAAATATCAGTATTACTCAACAAATAACTACCCATATTTTTCTTCATTTATCAAATAGTAGAGATAAGACTTTTGTGTTTCCATTAAATTAATGTTATGTATAACATATTTTATTGTTAAATATGTGTTTCTACTTATTTTCTTGCCTAACAATATCATTACTCTATTGAACAAAAAAACCAAACAAACCTGTATTGCTATAAAGTGGTTTGGTACAGAAATGCCCAGGTGCCATCAAACAATCTATTAGTACTAAACCTTATTTTGCCATTTCTATGATATACTGAACTTTTGTGTATAGCATTGTGCTGAGAAAGTGGAACAAACATTGAAAAAAAATTGGAGGGGGGGGGGTGAATGAAAGGGAGAAAGCAAAAATTGGAAAGAGTAGAAGCTCTGGAGTTTTGTTTATAGTCTTTGCATCTCTCCTGCACTGCCTTAAGTTCCAACTTTCTTCACAGGTTTGATTTTTTAGTGTTTTATTTAGTTATAGGAAAAACTCCCAAGTTCATCACACCTATCATAAGTGAGTTAATGTGATTCTCTAACTTGCCTGCAAAAGACTTTAGATCACCCACCCAATATCACATATTCAGGTCATGTATTTTGGTTCTTTTGCTCAAGTATTGTTGTGCCAAGATCATGAAGTTCCCAAAGACCACCAGGGAGCTGATTCCAATGCAAAAGCAAAAGAGCCATTATTGTTACAAGCTCGACTCTGGGCTCCCAGGGGCTCTGCTGCAATGGATCCAAGCCAGGAGCCTCGAGCTTTGAAGCAGGGGATTTTTATAATGCTGCACAGTAAATGGGGTGTGCACGCTCGAACAAAGGGACTGCTTCTGGATTGGCTGCCACTGGGCCTGCCATATGGCCTGATCTAGAAGGCTGTTCTGATTGGGGGCTGGTGACTCATAATTTCAGGGAAATGCCTGCTATTACCGGAAAGTGAAACTTTCAAAACAAAATGGCGGAGAAAATGAAACTTATCTCCTAAGATGGTGTTTGCCACACAAGATGGCGTCGGTCTGGTTCTCTCAGTATCAAGCATATTTAATATTTCTTAGCTTCTAAGTTTGATTGATGCTGGGCAAGTTCAGTATTAGACTTTTACTATAAGAACTATAACAGATGTATTTATTTTCTATTAAAACAAATGAATCATGGCATAATTTTACATAATATAGTGGTATAATTAATCATTATTTAATCTTCATCATATTGTGGGATAATAATCACAAATTACAAATAATGTGGAAATGGACACTTTTTTCCATTGCTATTTCTAAGTTACTATCATAAGATAGAGTCTCAAAAGTGATTAATATGTCAAAGTGATAAGCATTTTCATGGTGTTAAGTTCCGATTGACAAATTGCTTTCTAAAATGAGTTAACTGAATTATTCTCCAACCAGAGATATTTTAAACATTAAGTAGTATTACTTTTTCAATATTTCTAATTTAGAAAGTGAAAAATAATAACTCATTGATGGTTCAATTTGTGTTTACTTGATTACCAGTGAGGTTTAACAGCTTTATATATTTTGTGCTGTTTAATACATCTGACTTATTTGTATGAAATCAAATATATCCTGAGAAAAACTGCACATATACTCACCTTGTATGAATACAAGTTAATAGTTACATGGAACTTTAATGTATGAATGTTAAAAATATTAAACTTATTTCTTTTGTTAATAGCACTATTTTTAACCTGTATTTAGACATTGGTGAGAGAATTATCAAGCAAATATTAAGCATACAACCTGTGTTTGAGTTTCTTGAGTGAAAATGTATTGTTAAAATACTTTTGGAGACATGTAGATAAACTGTAGTCAATATTTATCCAAGAGTGAATAGAATAAACACATTTTGGAGCTCTTTCCATATTGGCATCTTGGTACTAAGAAAAGCATCACTTCCAGTAACAGGTTAAAAAAAAAAAAATGAAGAAAACACTCTCCCTCCAAATAGCAGCATGACTTTTGACACTTTCAGGCCGATTAAGAACTGAAGTCACAGTGGGCATCCATCAGAGTCTAAAAACATTGAACAACGGCTCTCCCCATTGGTGGGAGGAAATTAGTGACAAAAGCCCTTAAAACCAGGGAATCAATGGTGGTGCTGTGCTACAGGGAATCTATGAACAAGCTTCTTCCTTTTCTTTCTCTCAGGGGGCATTCATAGAGAGTGGGATCTGTTGAAGTCAATAGAAACCATTGTGAAAGGAGTGCGAATGTAGTGGATTTAAACTGGCCTGAGACCTAGGTAAAGGGAAAATGAAATGTGTTTATATCTATGGCAATTGTTTCCTACATTGTTGGTAAAAGGAAAAAAAAAAAAAAAATCTTACACATCCAACCAACTAAAATAGCAGCAGAATTCACCAATGTGAAAAATTATGTTTTGTTTCTGAAATGATCTGGTTGTAAAATAATTTCATTTCAGAAATAATGGAGAAGACATATGCTCTTTCTTCTGACTTGATGGAAAGTGACATTCTCCATTGCGTCATAATTGACAAGTACATACAATGATGTACTTAAATGCCAAAGTGAAGAAGAAAATATGCAGCTTAATTCAAGTCCAGATTAGCCAAATTTTAGTCTATTACAGGTTGGAAGCTGCCCCCATCCTGCCGATACACAGATGACTCTTGGAATTTTTCTACCCATCCTTATGTTAACCTGAGGCTTCACATTCTGGGCAGGTATAAGAACAGCACATGAGAACGGTTACTGAGTGGAAAACATTGTAGGAAGGAAGGCTGAAAATTCACTGAGATGAGAGAAGAAAGCTTTGGTGAATTATTCCTGGACATTTCCACTTTGCCTCATTCCCCTATAAAATAAATCTCAGCTCCTTTAGCAGACATATCTAAGAGTGACAATCTAGCTATCTCTATATACAAGGTGTCCATAAAGTTCATGTCTAAATTAAAATAGTGTGTAATTTTAAATTGCATACAAACTCTATGGACACCTTGTATATATACATTCATATATACATATAAATATGTATACATACATATACACAGGTTTTTACTGTTCAGTCTTTATCTGTCAGTTTGGACATTATTTTTTGATTTACAATATTCAGATACAGTTGTATCCCCTTATAGCATCCCTTCTCTTGTGCCTCATCTTTCATAAACGAATTCATCTATTCCCAGTTTAATCACTAATCAGTGGTGCCTTGAATGTGATCATGTAAATGTTGTCTCTCAAAGAACCAAAAGTTATAATGTATTTGTTACCTTTGAGACAGAGTTGTCTATCTTTTCTGAATTAATTGCAGAATTTCTCATCAACCCTTTCTAAATGTCCAGTTATATTATCTATTTCATTTTTGTACTCCAAAATCCTTCCTTTAAAAATTCAGTGTTCTCTCACTCTATACTGGAATTACTGTTCTCCAGGCCTGCTCAATTACTGCTTCTATCCAGTCTTGGTTTTGTTGCTATCCCAGGTTTAATGATTTTTTTTTTTTATATATCTAGGTGTATATTTAATTATTTTTTATCCTCTTATTTTAGAAAAGCACATTCTGAAATGCTCTTTAAGGAAAAATTTCCTTAAATTTCCTGAGTCATTACATGACTGACAATGTATATAATCTGTCTCATGTAATTGATTGGCAGGTTGGTTGGCCATGGAATTCTAGGCTGACGAGTCAGACCAAAGCTCAAAGTTAGTATGATGCTTGTTGCTCTCTAGGTGACATATATAGAAACTTGCAAGCATTTTTATTTATTTGTATTTTGAAATTTCACAACAACGTTTTGTCTTTGACTATTTTTCATTTATTTCTCTGAACACTTTTTGTATTCTTTCTTTCTGAAGATACATATCCTTCAGTTCTGGGACCTCAGTTTGTATTATTTCTTTGATGATTTTCTATTTTCCACATAGTCTATTTTCACTTACTTATTTCACTTATTTTCCAGATGCTCTGTGTTAGAACTCTTGGATTGATGTTCTGGTCCTTGTACATTCTCTTTTTATTTTAATATCTCAGAGTTTTAATTGGTTTCCTCTTCCACTAAAATGATTTTAAATCTTTTAATTTGTTTCATTTCAGCTATTACAGATTAAATTTCCAAGAGCTAGTCCATGTTGTCCCTTGTGTTTCTGATGCAACATTTTCCTCTCTTCTCACTTTAAAAGCTATGCCATTTTTTTCCTTGTAGTATATTATATAGTATTTTATTTCTACAAAATTATCTTTTCAGTGTTGTTTATTAGTAGTCTTTCTAAATTGGAGGCTTTCATTAAAAGTCAGGTATTCTTCATCAATATTTTAATTTAAGAAGGAAAGATTGGGTGTTTCTCTCTCTCTCTCTCTCTCTCTCTCTCTCTATATATATATATATATATATATATATACATACACATTATAGCTAGAGGGATTTGCATTAATGTAAGTGGATATCTTCTTGGATATTTTTTTGAGGATTTCTAAATGCCATATAGAGAAGTATTTATTTTATCCTTTCCAGCTTAGCTGGAAAAGAAACTTCAGATATTTGTTTGTTTGTTTGTTTGTTTTTTATAGAGTCTCACTCTGTTGCCCCAGCTAGAGTGCTTTGGTGTCAGCCTCGTTCACAGCAACTTCAAACTCTTGGATTCAGGCAATGCTCCTGCCTCAGCCTCCTGAGTGTCTGGAACTACAGGTACCTGTTACACCCTGGGTGGTGTGCCATGGCATCATCATAGCTCTCAGAAACCTTAGTCTCTTGGGCTCAGGTGATACTCTTGCCTCAGCCTTCCCAGTAGCTGGGACGATAGACACCCACTACCATGCCTTGCTAGTTTTTTCTATTTTTTAGTAGAGACAGAGTCTTGCTCTTGATCAGGCTGGTCATGAACTCCTGAGCTCAAGAAATTCTCTTACCTCAGCCTCCCAGAGTCCTAGGATTACAGACATGAGACCTCATGCCAAGCCAATAAACTTTAGAACTTCTGCCTAATGAGGTACAACCTGACAGTGGGGAAAAATGTGTAATATATTCCACATACAGATGTGATTTTAATCCTACTATTTTCAGGCTTTTTTTCCTGACCTTTTCATAATAAGTATTTAATATATTTCAAAAACTTTTTTTGTTTTGTCTTAGGTGGGGGGCCACATTGATTACCTTCTTTCTTTTCAGTAGTCTTCTCTAAGTTGCATAGCTTCTTTTACCCAATAATTTCAACTATTGTGTCTCTCTATATCCTCCAGAGCATACGGAAATCTTCAATACACATTTTTTTTTTTTTTTTTTGAGACAGAGTCTCACTTTATCACCCTCGGTAGAGTGCTGTGGCATCACAGCTCACAGCAACCTCCAATTCCTGGGCTTAGGTGATTTTCTTGCCTCAGCCTTCCAAGTAGCTGAGACCACAGGCACCTGCCACAATGCCCGGCTATTCAATACACTTTTATACACTGTCATTCTTATGATTTTCATTAATTTGGATTTAAGTACTTCTTTTTCCTTTACTATTATTAGTTTTTTTGTTGTTGTTGTTGCAGTTTGGCCAGGGCCAGGTTTGAGCCCACCACCCTCGGTATGTGGGGCCAGTGCCCTACCTACTGAGCCACAGGTGCCACCCTTCCTTTACTTCTATTATTATAGTTTTTCTAGAGGGATAAGAGGTGCAAATGTTGTCACTCCATCATTTTTTTATTAGAAGTTGTTCCTTGTACTTTTTTTTTCAAAAAGAAAATTGGGAGGATTTAAACTTTTTTTTAACAAATATACACATGAAAAAGAATTCCTCAATCTAGAACTTTTGAGAGTTTATTGTCTAAGCATTGTTATTTTTAGTTAATGTCCTAGGAGATCTCTTAATAAACCCTTCCGCTTTCAAAATCTTCATTAAGTTATTTCACATATTTAGACTTTCTGCTCTGATTGCCTCCTACTTATTTCTCAATAAGCAGCATATACAGGACCTCCCAGGAACTATTTATGATATTTAGCATCCATTAAATCAGTGGTTCTCAACCTTCTTAATGCCGCAGCCCTTTAATACAGTTCCTGTGGGTCACGACCCACAGGTTGAGAACTTCTACATTAAATGCTATTTCTCTGTGATCGAATTGCATACTGCTTGTATTTTATGGAATTTGATATGATTTCATCTGTTTCACCAACTATATTTAAATCCTTATCTTCTTTGTCTATATTTTATCAGCACTTAACAGGTTTATTTTTTTTTTTAACTAGAAGTAGCAGTAAAATACACTTTTAAATATTTATTTATCAATTGGATAAATGAATAACTGTGCCTTTCATAATGATGTGTTCAGCATGAACCAGCAGTATAATCTAGTGGGCAAAAATATTACAATCTTAAAAATAATATGGTATTTTTAAAAGAGGAGGGTAAAAGTTTGGTGTATGTCCAATCACGCTTAGAAATTTTCACATACTTCTAAAAATTGCAATTTAATGGGGATATTAAGAAATATAATGTTGGGAGTGGCACCTGTGGCTCAAGGAGTAGGGTGGCGGGTTCAAACCCAGCCCCAGCCAAAAACTGCAAAAAAAAAAAAAAAGAAAGAAAAGAAAAGAAAAAAATATATAATGTTGGTGTGTTAGGAAATAGGAGAGAATGATATGAGGGTGTCAGAAAATAATGTCAATGGAAGAGCAGTTAAAGGAAATAAGAATTTGTCATATGATCTATTTAAAGTTCTGAGACATGATGTATATTCTTAAGTATGTGAAGAATTGTGGTATAGGTGTAGGATTGATTTTTTTGTCTGAGTCTAACTTCAAAAGAAAACCTAGCTGAATGGGTTTTAGAATTTTGGTTTAATGTGATAAGAACTACCCACCTGAACACAGTGGTCAGGAAAAAATATTGTCTTTCATGAGAAGTTCCACACTTATTTCTTCATGAAAGAAAATGGTTATCTCCTTCATGAAAGGTTCAACCTCTCTGGGAGGTGTCAGGGAGTTTTTCTGCACGTGCTCAGTACCTGGACTATAGAACCTCTAAAAAGTGCTCTGAATTACTAAGGAGTGTTTTGATCGTTACAGTGGAATAAGAGAATTTAGATGAACTATGAAATCCAACCACACAGCAGAATTAATGAATCACAAAGTGAAGGTCACTGACACACATAGTACATAATAAAACTAAATTTTTTGATATTCAAAAATATGGTGGTCAAAACAATGAGAAAAAATATCAAAATTAAAATGATAAGAAATCTTTCCATAGTAGTTTATATCTTGTAATCCATAATGTGTTTTTGGCTCACAATAGTCATCCTTAAATCCATACATAACTTCAAAGTTTAGGTATTCTTCCGTTTTTCAGATTATTTTAAAGATTGAAAGAACTAAATAAATGAATGACCAAATTAAATAAAGTCCCCAAGACTGCTCAGATAATGAGTGAGTTGTAATAATTAGACTTCATATGTTTGCTTTAGAACATAGCATTCATAAAACTGCCATAGAACTGATTACATTTTAATCTATAATTTAATTGTTACATTTTAAACTGCATGATAAAAGGATAACGATTCTGAGTGACTTGCATTTATAACCTCAGTCTATGTAAGACAAGCACCAACTCTGTATTTCCTTTTATGACCGCAGGAAAAAAATATACTATCTACTTTGTCTTCATTATTGGACCTTAGTATGATTAAGAATGCTTTCCTGCCTGTTTGTATTAGAAGAGTTAGCTGAATTTACACCTCTCCCAAATTACTAATAACATAGAACCACTCTTTGTTCAATTGCTCCTAAAAACATTTCTCAAACTGTAGTGATCTATTACATTGTGTCTGCTACTTCAAAATATAAAGACAGAAGTTTCTAAGTTCAATTTAAATTATTCATTACACTTAGGACATATTTGGTACTTGAGTTTTACTTGTAATTATACATAATATGAGTAATCTATGTGTATTTGGCACTTGAATTTTCTTTTGATGACCCACATACTGAGTTCTGAATCTAAAGAACATTTGGCAGACAAAGCTTCTCTCTGAATTTTGATTTTTGTAGATAAGAGTCTGCACAAATCCCACAAGGTTACTATATAGAGGCAGATGTTTGTTATAAACTACAGTTCAACTCTATGCCCTGCCACTGTCTACTTTCCCTTCCATATATCATCACCAAAAATAACAAGATAATATAAAACAAGTTTTGATTCCAGAATGATTTTGGTAGATGATGATGAATGAAACAGAATAGACAGCCTGATTTTCATAAGTTAAATTGAACTTACAGTGCCAAATTCAGCAACAGCAAAAAGATTAGCAGACATGACAAGGGAAAGAGAAGAATTTATGTGCAAACACATAACTGAATTTGAAAAAAAAAAAAGGAAGTTATGAAAATGTACAAATGCATAGATACTGAAATGTTGGCAGAAAAGGAAATCTAAAAATACATTATCTAATTTGGAAACAATTGTTACAGAGAACCAGAGCCAAGTAAATAGAGCCAAATCATTTTAGGAAATTATTTTATTATATTTGGGCTATATAGGAAACCTTACTTTGGTTCTTTTGGCATTCAATACAAATAATTATAAGAGACCACACTACCTGGTATCCAAAGGGAGAATTAGGATCAGAGGTCATCCATGAATACTTTAACATATATAAAAACTATTGCCCATTGTTAACCTGCCAGCCTTTTTGAATGAAAAAACAAACAAACAAAACCCACTATCTTACCACCATGTTGAAGCTACACTATGAAGAATAATAAAAAAAAAAAAGATATTTTTTCATTGGTTGTTCCAAGTAGCATGAATTAATTCCTTCCCCCACTTTGTGGCTTCTGAAGAGGTCAACTGAAAAATTAATATCAAAATTATTTTAAGATGCATTCTTTAATCTAAAGCTTCTTTATATTTTGCTCTAATAATAAAATTGTTTAGTCTCTTTATCAAATAATTTAGATCAGAATAAATCTATGGAATTGTCTTTGTATAAAACTGACAACAGCTTTTGTCTTAATCAATTCAGGCTAAGTAAGTTGGTATTATTATTGTTCATGATTCTTCCCCACCAAATCCCAGATTAATGGAATATTTAACACATCTTTATATTTATACCTTAAAATGATTTGATTGTTCTCTTCGATATTAATTTCAAATGATAAGCCATAAAATTTGATTTGTAACTACCGAAATTATGAATTAATCTCAAGAAATCATCATCTCAGAAAGATAAATTACCCATAATGTACAAGATGAAAAACAAAGCAAAGCAAAACCACAAGCAAGTCTTGAAGGATACTCAAATCACTCTCATATCATTGCATTTTATGCATTTCTAAAAATAGTGTCTGACGAAAAAAGGTAAACAAAATTAATGAATTTAAATGTTATAAATAAGCCACAAAATTGGAGACATTTTGAAGAAGTAAAAATATTAAATACAATTTCTAAATGAAGTTTAGGAAAGGCTTTTCTTGAAACATTTATTTTTGTCTTTTTTGTTGTAGTTTAAAATATTGTCTTTATTTGTGATTATAGAATTGGGCAACACTTCATTCCATAAAATAGAATAGTGTCCCGAAAAGCCAAGCCAAAGAGGTTGGTTTTATAGATAAAAACATGTATACTTCATTTTTAAAATGATATCTGTCTCATTTAAACATAGGGTCAATTTCTGCTCTTAACCATAAGAAAGCGATTGGAACTGTAATCTTCCTTCCACTGGAAAGAACTATAAAACTGAAAAAAAGAATGCAACTATTAACAGAACTTAGTGAACCGAAAGCATAGGTAATAGGCAGCATTTAGACAAGAGAAATAAAAGAGATGAGAACTGAAATTGATGAGGTCTTTGCTGAACAGCATTTTCTAGATCTCAGCACAGTGAGTTACAGCTCAAGAACATAGTAAGATTGACCTTTGACAATGCAGAGGTTGGGCGCACCACCCCCTCACACAGTCAAATTTTCAAGTGTAACTTTTTACTCTCAGAAACTTAACTACTAAAAGCCTACTGTGGACCAGAAGCCTATTGATAACATATCAATTGATATACACATTTTTCTTTCTTTCTTTTTTTTTTTTTTTTTTTTAGAGAATGTCTCATTTTGTCACCCTCGGTAGAGTGCCCTGGTGTCACAGCTCACAGAAACCTCCAGCTCTTGGGCTTGGGTGATTCCTTTGCCGCATCCTCCCGAATAGCTGGGACTACAGGCACCTGCCACAACGTACGACTATTTTTTGGTTGCA
This sequence comes from Loris lydekkerianus, assembly GCA_963574355.1. Taxonomy (NCBI): domain Eukaryota; kingdom Metazoa; phylum Chordata; class Mammalia; order Primates; family Lorisidae; genus Loris; species Loris lydekkerianus. Next base: position 97,505 of record CAUYPK010011889.1, on the reverse strand, counting down.
TATTTGCTGGGGCAGGGTTCGAACCTTCCATCCTCGGTATATGTGGCTGGTCCCCTACTCACTGAGCCACAGGTGCTGCCTGATATACAAATATTTTATGTTACATATACACATATTATACACCGTATTCTTACAATGAAGTAAACTATAGAAAAGAAAATGTTATTAAGAAAATCACAAGGAAGAGAAAGTATATTTACATTCATTAAGTAGAGGTGAATCATTATAAAGGTCCTCATCCTCATTGTAAACATTTAGTAGGCCGAGGTGGAGAAGAAAGATGAGAGGCTTGTCTCCAGGTGGTCGAGGCGGAAGAAAATCTGTGTGTAAATGGAGCTTCACCGTTCAAATCGCTGGTGTTAAAGGGATTTCAACTGTAATCTTGGGAGGCAAATTTAATATTTTGAGGCTACTGAGGCTGCTGGAGTTTGAGATATAGGGAGCTCGAGAGAAGAGAAGATTTAAGAAAGATTAGAGGTCCTCATAAAACTACTTTGTTTTTAGTGGTATACTAACCTGAACATTCTTAGGAATGGACTTCATAAGACATGGCAGAGAAATGCTGTTGGGGGGCAATAAACTGAAAAAAGATTCTGGAGGTCACACATGCTGAGAAAAGAAACAGTCTTCTAAACACTCCTGCCACCGAGTTGATCCTCTGAAAACCTATACCATAAAAAATTTGTCAAATAAAAATTAAAAATTATAATAATCCATTAGTAAACTAGTCACCAATACAAAAGGCACTACTCTCCAAAAATAAACAAATAAAAATCAATCATCCAATCAAATAAAACACAGTCTTAAAAATGTGAGCAATACTATATTAAGGATAAATTGTTTTTTAGAAAGCAAAACATTCAGAGAAGTAGAAATGTGATCTATATAAGGGAAGAAGAGGTTATTAAAGTAAAAACTAAGATGATCCACATGTTGCAATAAATAGACAAAGACCAAAACAGAAACGTCCACAGATTTTTCATGAACTTAAAAGAAAGTTTGTACTAAAAAATAAAGCTACAGTGGCTATATTAATATCATACACAATATACTGTGAGAAGACAATGTTATAGAGATGAAGAACATTTTAAAATGATAAACAGTTGATCTATCAGGAAGATTAATCTCTAATAAATTTATGTGCATATAAGAACAAAATGCCACAATGCAAGAAGAAAACTGACAGCACTAAAGAGACATATAGACGATTGGAGACTCTTCATATCACCTTTCCAGTTACAGATCTAACTTGACAGATCAACGATAAAATAGATTTTAACAATCCTGTAAATCAACTAAACCCAACAGACACCTATGACACTAGCCCGACAACAGCAAAATACCCCTTATTCTCAAATGAACATATAACAGTATCCGAGATAGACTATTAATCATAAAACAAATTTTAGTATATTTAAATAAATTGAAAAGAGTTGTAATCAAAGTGTATTCTCTAATCCCTATGAAAGGAAGTCGAAAATCAATAACAGGAAGAAATTTATAAATACGTGGAAAATGAAATAAAACTATAGATTCCTAAATTAGCAATAAACAAAAGAATAAATTATAAAAAAATTAGAAAGTATTTTCAAATAAAAAATAAAGACAGTGTTACTGGCTGGCTTTACCAGAGCAATGGGCATCATCAGTGCTGTGTTACTGTTGGTTTGTTCTCGCTGCTCTTGGGACATGGTTTTCTCAGACAATGATGGAGGCCTCATTAACAAAAAGTTACCTGAAGAATTTCTCCTAAGCATTTTCCAGACATACTTGCCAATGAAATAAGACAAGAAGCACAACTAAGAAGTATAAGCATTTAAAAAGAACTTATTGGAGGGGCTACGATGGCAAGCTGGAAGCAGCATGCACAGTGTCACTCTTGCAGAGAGGATAGAAAGTGGCAAATAGATATTCAAGTTTAGATTCATGATCTGTTCTAAGTGAAAAGAGGAATAATCAACAAAGAGGAGGAAAGAGTGAAGTGAAAAGAGAGAAGTGGGACCATCAGCAGGATTGAAGGCACTTGTGGAAGGCACCCACCTGTTAGAAAGGGACTAAGTAAAAACCAGCATTTTCTTCTATTTTAAACAATGTTCCTGGTACAAATTCTGATACACAAATACAAGCATTCTTCTGGACTAAAGAAGAGTGTCTGGGTTATAATGTATTCATACCTCTATACTGTTACAGAAAAAGCCAGTTGTTTGTCAACATGATTGGGCACTTCCACTAGAAACATTCTGTTGCTTCTAATTTTACCAATAGATTATATTGTCAGACATTTAAAAGATTTATCAATCCAATATTTGCAAAATGGTATTTTTGTTGATATTTTAATTTCTATTTTCACCACAAACAATGACTATTATTTGTCTTTTTTCTTTTAAAGAACCTATCCCTGTGTTTTACCCATTTTTTTCTATTGTACTGGTTGCCCTTTACTGTTGATTCGTGTGACATCTTTTTATTCTGGAATCAGAATAAAAGTACAAAGAAATTAAAATATTCTTTATGAAATTAATTTATAAACAACTCACCATAAAGTTTCTATGCTGTATAACCATGGCAATAGTAGAAGTTTTATATGTTTCTGACAAAACTAGGAGGTAGATGAAAGTATCTCTGAAACTCTTTTTCTACATTAATTCAATGTATTCTTTTTATGTTTTAATTTATATCAATCCTACAAGAGTAATTATATAGTATTCCCCTCAACACACCCATCAGTACAGTCATGTGTCAGTTTAGTCACATGCAGATATTTTATTAAATATCTAGAGAAAATTTGTCAAAGTGAAATTTCCTATATTTGAGTGAAAAAAATAGTTGAACAATTTTTTGGCATAATAATATATATATTTTTTGTAGCCCAGGATAGATTAGAGTGGCATCATCATAGCTCACAGCAACCTCAAACTCCAAGAATCACGCAATCTTCCTACTTCAGCCTACCAAGTAACTGGGTCTACATGCAGGTGCAACAAACACGTGGGTAATTTTTCTATTTTTAGTAGAGTTGGAAATGGTGTGGGGTATGTTCTCACCCTTCCTCAGGCTGGTTTGAACTTCTGATCTCAAGTTATTCTCCTGCTTTGGACTCCTAGAATGCTAGGATTATAAGCATGAGCCTTGTAACCGGGCTCATAAAAAAATATTAATTAGCCAAAGAAATTACTTTCATTTCAAATGTCACAGTTGCCTTCAGTTGAATTTTATGAGTATTTTCTTAGTCTATATAATTGTGGGAATTCAAATATAATTAAGCAATGGTCCCTCCCTGGAATTAGAAGTATAGTGAAATGGGAGCACAGACCTATAAGTGGGTATTTTTAGCGTACACGTTCACATAAAGATTACTAGAGGAGAGTTACTGTCCTAAACCTTGAATAGTGAGGATTTATTAACATGGCTCAATTAAATAAACTCCATGAAAGGAGTTTTTGATTATTTCTTACTCAAGAACTTAGGACATTTGAACAATATATTTGAATGGTATTTCATAAATATTAATTTTTTAAAAGTGATTTGAGCAAAAAGAGAAAACAAGAGGAAACAGAAGTATGAAATAGTATTAATACAATGTACACACTTTTACCATAAACTTCACGTCAATAAATGTTTTATTTATGATGGAAAGGGAAGACAACTGTCCTCTATGTGGAAAATCCCACCCATCATCATTTTAACCAAGCCTTGTTGGCAATGGAATCTGAAACTATTGATAAGCTCAAGTTTTCAGTCAAGTCTTAATGCATTCTTATAAGAGTACTTACATAATGAAAGAGAAAGCACACCCAGGATGATTATACTTTATTAAAAGACCTAATCACATGACCATAAAAATAATTAAAATACCTTCAGTAGATAGATAAAAGCATTCTTCCCATAAATAAATAATTCATTAGAGATTTTAGAAATATTATTTTTAAATTAATAATAATAAAATAATCCTTGAAAGACAGGCAAAAGGGGAGTAGGGTTCAGTTGAAGAATAATTTATTGACCAGAACTCATAAATCTTCAAAAAGAATAAGAAAGATAAATACAAAATAAAAGTGTGATGTCATAGAAGATATTAAAATACTTTCCTAGAGAGAGCATCATTTGTGATGGCACATTTGTTGAAGAATATAGTTAACTTAATACACATATAGTTCAATAGAATTTATAATTGTGAACTACAAAATGTTCAAATAGTGAGATAAAATCTTGTCTGAGTACATTGCTTTGAGGATTAATTTTATGAATCAACTTGGCAGGTGTTTTGGATGAGATTAACATTTAAATTGATGAACACTTAGTGAGCAGATTATACTCCATAATGTGAGTAGGCTTCCTCTAATTAATTAAAGCCCTGGACAAAACAAAAAGGCTGACCTCCATAGCAGGAGGGAATTCTTCGTATGCACCACTGGCTGTCTTGTTCCTCAAGCTCCCGAACCACACTACAGAATTGGGTTTGCTCTTTTCCATAATCATGTGAACCAATAAAATAAAATAAATCATAAATATCATAAATCATAATTAACTCATATAATTGCTTAAATCTGAAGTAAAGGAATCTAATATCAGTATGAAAATAATGCAGATGATGATCTTTTTTTTATCTATACTAATATGTAAAATTCTTTTTTTGGCTCTGACACTATAGTTTGACATTGCTACTGTTTATTTGCATTCTGACAACATTTTTTTTTTATTACCTTGTAGCTGTGCACATTAATGTAATCATGGGGTACAATGAGCTGGTTTTATATATAATTTGAAATATTTTCATCAAACTGGCTAACATAGCCTTCACGGCATAATCTTAGTTATTGTATTTAGACGTTTATATTCTACACCTAGTAAATTTCACATGTACCCTTGTAAAATACACCATAGGTGTGGTCCCACCGATTACCCTCCCTCCACCCATCCTCCTCCCCTCCTCTCCACTCCCTTACCCCTTCTTGATGGGCCATAATTGGTTTATAGCATTCATAAGAAAGCTATAAATTCATGTCATAGTAGGGCTGAGCACATTGGATACTTTTTCTTCCATTCTTGAGATACTTTTAAGCAGAATATGTTCCAGCTCCATCCATGTAAACATGTAAGAGGTAAAGTCTCCATCTTTCTTTAAGGCTGCATAATATTCCATGGTGAACATATACCACAATGACATAAAAATATTAATGGCTTTGACATGTAATCTATAACTATATGTAAGATCTGGAATGAATAATGATAATTCCATAACATTATATAACTTAAAGGATGAAAAACAAATTTAAGAAGTATAACATAGAAGTTGGATAGACATTTGATATTTATATAAAATGTAGAAAAATGTAGAAAATATCCTACAAAATTTAAGAAAAATCAAAATTAAAACATAGAAATTCTATTGTTGGATAATACTATGACTAATATTTTAAGATATAAGCCAAATTCACAGTGAGGAAATTGTCATTATTAATACAAAATCTTCTTCCCTTTTCAAGAAGAGAAAGTTACAGTAAGAATTTTTTTTTTAATCTAAAACAAAAAGCAGTTTACTCAAGATCAGAATAACAATTAGAAAAATCAAGGGGAATGACCTAATTATCTTGGCAATCTTGACTGTGCAAAAGTACAAATTAAGGTGAAAATAATGATTCTGTTTATTTCTCTAAGTGTTTTGGGAAATCATAAACATTAAAAGCATTTCGCGTCTAAAACATGTTACACATGCCAAAGAACTTTGCCTAAGTTTCTGGTATTTTACATATGAAGAAAAGAAAAGAGGAGAGGTGAGGAGAGGAGAGGAAAAGAAAGGAAAAGAAAGGAAAAGAAAAGGAAAAAGAAAAGAAAAGAAAAAAGATTTATGAAGGGGTTTTGATGTGGGAAATGAAGGCTAGACACAGAGACTGTGCTAAGGGAATGAGAAGCTCAGGGAGGAGTCCCTCAAGTAAACATCAGGCTCGTATTTATAATCATAAAACAGGAAGAAGTAGATAAAAGCTGCTTATCAGACATCAGCACTGACAGGGAGGATATGGAGATCAGATAGAATGTCTCCACCTTGTTTTTGCAAAACTTCTGTCCTTCAGAAAGACTTCTGCCTCCCACATCAAAAGACCTTTGGAATCCAAAGGATCTTTATGACCATACCCACATATACATTCTTTCTTCCAGGTCAGTTTTCTCTCCTCCTGAATGTGCACAACTCACATGCCATTCTCGTGCCTCTTTAGTTCTCTCAAGCAGGAAGTAAGCCTATGATAAAGGCCAAGGAACAATTTTCCCTACAGATTTTCTCCATTTTTAAATTACTTTTAATTTCACATCCTATAATATTTTTATAGAAAACTCAAAAAATACAGAAGGAAATATTGATACCTTTGATACTCAATTCCATTCTTATTTGCTGTTCATTCTTGGAAGAGTAGAGAGTGTTTCTATATTCTCCCTCTTTTCTTTATCTTCTTACCTCTCTCCTTCCATCTCATCTTTCTCTTTCTCCTTATCTTTATCTTTATCTACTTCTCTCTTTTTCTCTTTCTCTCTTTCCCCCTCTGTCATTGAAATTATCTATCTCTGCTGGGCACACAAGACTAGCTGGTTAATTTTTTTTTTCTGCATTTTGAAAATACTATTTCATTGGTTTCTGGTACCACTTTTTTTTTTTTTTTAAATATAATTCTAAATCCCATGTTTTGTTTTGTTTTTTTCCCCCTCATCTTCTTGACTACTTTTAAGATTATCTTGTTATCTTTCATATTTGTAATTTTACTATAATGATTTTAGTGTGAGTTTCTCCTTATAGGCAAAAACTTTGCCTATTTTGTACTTCATACATTTGAAGATGCATGTCTTGTATTGGTTTAAAAAGAACCAAACATTACTTGTCCTGTAGTCACATTATTATTATTCTGTTTTTTTTTTCCCTCAAATACAAAAGATGGAGATTATTCTTGCCAGAATAAAATCAATAATCTTCTTAAATGTATCAGAGAATTGAGTTCATAGAGCAAACTTCTATCCCCAATATGAGAGAGAGGAGGAGAGAGAGAGAGAATATGAATCATGGCTTATGTGAACAAAAGAAGCACAGGAGCAAAAATTATCTCTGGAACCATTATAGGGATAGGAAAACTTGATTTATAAATTATGAATTACTGGAGGTCCAGTGTATACAACTTTAAGTGGTAAAATTTCCAGAGGGCCCTAATATTATGAGGATCAACAAACTTGGAAGTTTTACCTCTAAGAGTCCTATGAAGCTGTCACAGTGAAGTGGCCATTTTGAGATACACTCCAAGCAATCTGTTCTCCTTAATAAATTCTTCCCTCAATGGCAAAGCTCTTTTCAGCAATGGAAACTATTTTAGCAGAACATAACCACCTGAAATTTTACCACAGCCTACCTGGCCTGTAGAAAGAAAAATATCCAAAGTTAGTATGTTCTAAAATTCCAAATGAGTTAAGGGAAACACCATCCCCAGTTCTATTCAGCCTTACATGTGAAGGAAGAGAAATATTCAATTCCAGTTCTTTCTGATCTAACTAACATAAGAGAGGGGAGGAATGAGAAACAGTTAAAAAAGTCACATTCCGGGAGCACAGACTCTCTAAAGACTGAGAAGTAATCATAAGACCAGAGAACTCTTTTCTTTCCCAGCTTCTTACTATCACACCAATGGGGCTCCTGAATACTATCAATATGCTAAAACTGAAAGAGCTATTTATCTCAGACCTAATTTAACAAGGAGTCTATAGGTACCCAAGATAATATGGAGGAGACAAAAATGAAGCTACTAGAGAAAAGTTCAACCTTATGACAACTCCCTCTCCAGTAAACAGAATGCAGCATTCTGTTTGATGGATAAACATGAAGCCTCACACTGTATGTAGGTTTACATATAATAAAATTTGTATAAAAGTTATGTAAGGAAAACTATAAATGGGTGAGCAAAATCAAAGCTATAAATAAATGGAATAATGTTTCCCATATGTGGATGAGAAACAAATTAATTTTGGGTATCAACAAACAGATTTCCAAGTTTGTATAGATGGCTAATGACTGAAGATAGTCAACAATATTTAAGAAGAAGAACTTTTTAGTTTGATCAGGTCCCAGTAGTGCATTTTTGAGCTGCTTCAATTGCCCCTGGGGGTCCTCCTCATAAAATATTCACCCAGACCAATTTATTCAAGGGTTTTCCCTGCACTCTCTTCTAGTATTTTTATAGTTTCATGTCTTAAGTTTAAATCTTTAATCCAGTGAGAGTCTATCTTAGTTAATGGTGAAATGTCTGGGTCCAGTTTCAGTCTTCTACAGGTTGCCAGCCAGTTCACCCAGCACCATTTGTTAATAGGGAATCTTTGACCCACTGAATTTTTTTAATTGGCTTGTCAAAGATCAAATAACTGGATTCATCTCTTGGTTCCCTATTGTGTTCCAGACATCTACTTCTCTGTTTTTGTGCCAGTACCATGCTGTTTTGATCACTATCAATTTATAGTATAGTCTGAGGTCTGGTAGCGTGATTCCTCCTGCTTTGCTTTTATTTCTGAGTAATGTCTTGGCTATTCGAGGTTTTTTCTGATTCCATATGAAATGAAGTATTATTTTTTCAAGATCTTTAAAGTATGGCAGTGGAGCTTTAATAGGGATTGCATTAAAATTGTATATTGCTTTGGATAGTATGGACATTTTAACAATGTTGATTCTTCCCAGCCATGAGCATGGTATGTTTTCCATTTGTTAACATTTTCAGCTATTTCTTTTTAGAGTTTTCTTTATAGAGATCTTTCACATCTTTTGTTAGATAAACTCCCAAATATTTCCTCTTCTTTGGCACTACTGTGAATGGAATAGAGTCCTTAACTGTTTTTTCATCTTGACTATTGTTGGTATATATAAAGGCTACTGATACCAGAGATGTTGGCATGGATGTGGAGAAAAGGGAACACTTCTACACTGCTGGGGGGAATGCAAATTAATACATTCCTTTTGGAAAGATGTTTGGAGAACACTTAGAGATCTAAAATAAATCTGCCATTTAATCCTATAATTCCTCTACTAGGTATATACCCAGAAGACCAAAAATCACATTATAACAAAGATATTTGTACCAGAATGTTTATTGCGGCCCTATTCATAGTTGCTAAGTCATGGGAAAAGCCCAAGTGCCCATCAATCCATGAATGGATTAATAAATTGTGGTATATGTACACCATGGAATATTATACAGCCTTTAAGAATGATGGAGACTTTACCTCTTTCATGTTTTCATGGATGGAGCAGGAACATATTCTTCTTAGTAAAGTATCTCAAGAATGGAAGAAAAAGTATCCAATGTACTCAGCTCTACTATGAAAGTAATTTATGGCTTTCACATGAAAGCTATAACTCAGTTATAACCTAAGAATAGGGGGAAGGGGGAGAGGGAGGGTCGGAAGGAGAGAAGATGGGCAGAGGGAGGGTGATTGGTGGGATTATACTTGCAGTGCATCTTACAAGAGTACATGTGAAACTTAGTAACTGTAGAGTGTGAATGTCTTAACATAATAATTAAGAAAATGCCAGTAAGGCTATGTTAACCAGCGTGATGAAAATGTGTCAAACGGTCTATAAAACCAGTGTATGGTGCCCATGATTGCATTAATGTACACAGTTATGATTTAATAATAATAAAAATAAAATAAAATAAAAAGAAGAGGAACAAAGCCCAAACACAGGATTACTTTTTCATTTATTTTGTGTCTTTGTTGATTTCTTTTTTTTTATGTTTTATAGTTTTCAAAGTACAAATCTTTCACCTTCTTGGTTAAAATTTATTCCTAAGTATTTTATGTTCTCTGATACCATTATATATGGAATTATTGAGGCCATTACTTATGTATAGAAATGCTACTAATTTTTGTATGCTAATTTTGTACCATGCATGTTTAACAAATTCATCTATTGGTTTTAACATTTCTTCTGGAAAATTTAGGATCTTCTGACTTCATTCTTCTATCTTTTCTTCCCTTTTCTCTCCGTATTGTCGTCTCCTACTTTTTCTCTTCTCTCTTCTATTACTCTTTCCTTTTTCATTTTTTCCTGTCTCATTCTTATCACAAAATCATGTGTTTTATGTCAGCAATCTGAATACCTCTTCTGAGTAAACAGGAGAATGTCAAATATGATAAATGCTATGATATAGTTTTTAATGGAAAAATAAATTGTATCACAAATTGTATAGTCAAAAATGCAGATCAGAAAAACATTTCACACTCTGACTTTCAGGCATAAGGTGACATTGTCTATTTTAAAGTTACTTGTAGACAAATGATTGTCAATGTTATGATTCAGACAAAAACGTAATAACTATGACCTATGGAGAACTCAAATTAATCAACAACAAAAAAATCCATTGATTCCATATATCACTGGACAAGAGAGATGAATAGAAACTTTTCTAAAGAAGACAGCTGAGGGCGGTGCCTGTGGCTCAAAGGAGTAGGGAGCCGGCCTCATATTCCGGAGGTGGTGGGTTCAAACCCAACCCCAGTCAAAAACTGGAAAAAAAAAAAAAAAAAAAAAAAAAAGAAGAAGACAGATGAATGGCTAACATATGAAAAAAACACTCATTTTCCCTAATCACCAGAGAAACGCAAATCAGACCTATCCTGATATATCACCTAACCCCAGTGAGAACAGCCCACACAACAATGTCTCAAAGATGCAGATGCTGTCGTGGATGTGGAGAGAAGGAAACACTTTTTACATGCTGGTGGGACTTAAATGAGTGCAACCTTTTTGGAAGGGAGTATGGAGAATCCTCAAAGAACTCAGCTGAATAAGATATTTGATGTGACCAACATACAAAACCAAAAGATTCATAAATGTCAAAATTTATTTGGAAACGTTCAGTTTTTCTGCTAGAATTAACTTTTAGATAAATAATTTAATAGATAGTTTCATTGTCTCTTGAAAACTGATGTTTTTCTTTTATTTTAAGGATTTTTATTTTTCATTCTAATCTAAAATCAAAATAAAAGAGAGAAAATCATTAAATTGCAAATGGAAAAGTATAAAATCTTATTATGCATATTATACTCAATGTCTTTATTTTGAAATTTTATTAATTTAAATCTTAATTACTAATTTAAAAGAACTTTGAAGAAAATAAAGTCTTTAAAAAAATTAAAAAAAAATACAACTGACTCAACATTTTGTTAGTTATGTTAGCTGTGATGTGGAACATTGTTTATCTTGCACTAACCACTAATTAAGAAAACCTTAAAGAAAAAAAGAAAACCTTGAAAAGTATTAAAACAACCTAAACCAACATTAGAAAGTGAAGAAAAATGACATAAAGGCAATAATTCTTAAGTGAATGAGCTCAAGCCCTCAACGGAGTTTTCACCTTTGCCTCTGCATAATGGCTGAGAATTTAAAACGTTTCACGCCAAAAGTCCTTTGCATCAGACAGGCTGCACTGATATTTATGGGATTTGTAGTCTCTGAAAATGACATGAGCTGAGTTGAAAACATAGCAGAACTTTTGGCAGGTGAAAAGTTTGTTCTTCACAATTAGGTGTCAAGAGTTGGTCAGAGTTACTGCAAACACATATATGTACATATTTTCAACATTACTATAATTTAAACACAGATTTATGACTTGTATGTATGTATGCTTTTATGATACATATGTGTTTATGTATGTATTTGCGTATAAAAATTAAGAGGAATATAGCAAGATGTAGACATTTTAAATGGGTGTTGTGAAAATATTGACTAATTTTGTATTCTCTTGCAAATATGTACACACCTTAATTTTATGGTTCAAAAACAATATTAAACATTAAGTCAAATGGCAATCCAAAGTTAAAACTCAGGCTGAAACCTATAGGACCCCAGTGCCAAAGTACCTTGACTTTGTTTTAACCTTGAAACTGGTGTTAGGCATATATAGTAACATCTTTTTTGGATATATGAATCCTAGTCTAGCTTCACTTATCTGATTGAATATGAAAATTACCTTAATTTGGTAATTAGGGATATAAGATGAAATTTATTTTACCTCCCCACATTATTTTTACTTTTGGTAACATAAATATTTACTATTTTGTAACCGAATCAATAATTTTCTACTAATCTCAGTTCAGTCAAACCAAATTTATTATAGAGTTGATATCTAAAACAGATAATCAGTGCAAATAAGAAAATTAAGATGAACACATTCTTAGAAAGAAAGATAAACAGCATATCTTCTTCCTACAAAATTCTTGAATGAGATAAGCATCTGTCAGTATTTTTTTGTAAAACATATTAAGTGTTATAACAATAATTGAAGCATAATGCTATACAAAGAAAGAGGAAGAAATAATCTGAATTTAGGTAAAATACAATAAATCATGCTAATATCTAAAAACACAACTTTTATGACATTAAATATTTTGCTTGTCATTATGCAACTATTGTTTTCTATTTTCTGTGGAAGATAGATTCCTCCTATGGGAAAACGATAGATGAGTTTTCTACGTCATTGTTAATGTGTTAGTAACATGAAGAAGATTGTGCCCATCTGCCTTTTGAAAGACTACATTTTTGCTAGGAAGATGGAGAGTGAAAAATCAAAACATGATGACTTCCTTTCTTGTTAGTGTTTTCTTTAGTAGGCTGCAGATTGCTATGATCCACAGAAGTGCACTCTATCCACCAACTTACTCTTTATTGCAAGACTATTTTCCTACCTGTGCTTGATGACTAAATGAGGGAGCATCTAGAATTGGTGCTTCTGGAAGCTTATTTGACTCATATTTTTATTTTATAAGAGTAAGCGTGTTTTTGATATTTCCTGATATGACCTCTCTGAATTTGAAGTTTTAATTGAAAACTTTTTTCTCCAAGGTCCATATCCATTTTTTGGTAAAAGCAATCAAATTCCTCTTTGGGGAACTTCTACTACCTCATTCTTGATGAAGATAATTTGAGTCTTAAAAATTCTGTTTTTCCATCTTCTTCTTTTTTAATGCGAGGATACAAACAACTAGGTTACACTATTTGAATTTGTTAAGTAGAGTCCCTCTTGTAGTTGTGACCTGTACCCAAAAGGTGTGCAATATACCCTTACATTGTGCTCATTAAGTGGAAGCACACCAATTGCCTCTCCTTGCTCCCTTTGCCCCTTTCCTGATTCCCCTTCACTCAGCTTCAATTAAATTGAGTTTTTCTCTTATGTGGGGGTGTATGAGATCATCTACTGGCTTCCTATTAGTATTCAGTACATATGTCTATGTGTCTTTTTTATGCTAATACAATCCTGTTTTGATCACTGTGGACTTATGATATAACCTAAAATTTGGTAGGGTGATGACTCTGGCTTTGTTTTTACTACTAAGAATTGCCTTGGCTATATGAGTTTTTTCTGAATCCATACAAAATGAAGAACTATTTTTTTCAGTTTTTCAAATTATAAGGTTGGTATTTTAATGGGGATTGCATTGAATCTGTAGATTGCTTTGGGTAGTATAGACTTTTTAACAATTTTGATTCTTCCCAGCCAACAGCATATGTTCTTCCATTTGTTCAGGTCTTCTGCTGTTTCTTCCTTCGGGTTTCATAATTCTCTTCATTAGAGGTCCTTCACCTCTTTTGTTAGGTTTATTCCTAGGTATTTTGTTTACTTTGAAGCTACTCTAAAGGGAATTGTGTCTTTGATTAGCTTCTCAACTTGGCTGTTATTGGGATATACAAAGGGTACTGATTTGTGGACATTAATTTTATATCCTGAGATGTTACTGAATTTCTTGATCATTCCACAAGTCTCATGGTTGAGTCTCTGAGGTTCTCTAAGTATAAGATTATATCATTGGCCCATGATCGCATTAATGTACACAGCTATGATTTAATAATAAAAAAGAAGAAATAACATATCCATCACAAAAAAAAAGATTATATCATTGGCAAAAAGTGAGAGTTTGACCTCCTCTACCCACGTTTGATGCCCTTTGTATCCATCTTTTGCCTGATTGAATTGACTAGAACTTCCAGAACTATGTTGAATAGTAGTTACAATAGAGAACTTTGGTTCTAGTTAAGATTTATTTCATTCAGTATGATATTAGCTATAGGTTTGTCATAGATAGCTTCAATCACTTTAAGAACTGTACCACCTATACCTATATTCTTAAGTGTACTTGTTAGAAAATGATGGTGAATTTTGCTTTTTCTGCATCTTTTCAGGGGATCATATAGTCTTTGTTTCCACTTCTATTGATATGGTGAATTACATTTATGAATTTTTATATGTTAAACCAGCCTTACATCCCTGGACTAAAGCCCACTTGATTGTGATGCATATTTTTTAATGTGTATCTGTAATCCATTGACTAAGATGTTATTGAGTATTTTTGCATTAATAATCATTAGTGAAATTTGTCTGTAGTTCTCCTTTATATTTGGGTCCTTTCCTGGATTTGGTATCAGGTCTTTTCATTTCCTTAAGATGATTCATTACATTGTTGATGTGCTGTCATTCTGTTTTTTAGATGTAGGCATCTAATGTGATAATTTTCTTTCTTTAGACTATTTTTGCAGTATCCCACAGGTTTTGGTGAGTTGTAGCTTCATTCTTGTTATGTTTGAGGAATTTAATAATTTCCTCCTTTATCTCTTCTTTAATCCAGTTGTCATGCAGTACAAGGTTGTTTAACTGCCATGCCATTGTGTGGGATGATGATTTATGTTGGAGTTGAGTTCCACCTCTATCACCTTATGGTTTGAGAAGATACAAGGTATAATTTCAATTCTTTCAATTTTGTTGAAGTTTGATTTATATCCTGGGATATGATCTATTTTGGAATATGTTCCATGTGCTAATGAGAAAAAAGTATATTAGCTTTGGGATGGTGAGTTCTGTATATGTCTGTTAAGCCCATTTGTTCTAGGTGCACATTTCAGTCCATTATATCTTTTTTATTTTCTGTTTAGAGGATCTGTCCAAGTCCAGGAGGGTCTGTCCAAGCTCTGGACTTCTTCATTGGTTCCTAGAGTCTCTTACTGTTTCATTCTGCCTCTCAGTAGTGATATTTCCCCCAATGGCTGGAGTCCTTTCTCCCCCATCTCACTGTGAGTGGCTGATAAGATGTTTTCTGTCCACTATCTTGTTCCCTCATTTCTGTCTTTCCTTCTTTAGGTGTGGTTATAAGTCACATGTTTAATGAGTGAAGACATGCCATTTCCCCAGAGCCTAGTGACTGGTCCATGGATGGGCATATGACCGAAGTCAGGAACTATTTCCTAGATCCAACATTTGTAATGACAGTACCCAGACTTGGAACTATCATGACATATGTTAGAAGTAGAAAATGCCACAGAAGAGCAGAGATTTTCTTATATGCTTTATTTATGTATCACTACACTGAGAACAATGTTGACACCTGGTAGGCACTCTTGATGTTTATTTTATTATCAGTGGGATCTATTTTTTCTATTATGTTATATATTTTTCTATTACTTTATATATTTATTTATATATATATGTAAATATATAGAGAAATAATATATAGAATATATTAGAAATATATAGAAATAATATATAATATTATATTATATTATTTATATATGTAGAATAAATATAAAATAATAATTGATAATTGACAGTATATTAGAGAAGTATTCATGTTTATATTTTTTTAAATTTCAGAATATTATAGTGATGCACACATTTTGGTTACATAGATTGTTTTTTACATTTCAGGTCAAAGTTACAAGTATGCCCTTCACCCAGATGTGTGCATTGTACCTATTAGGTATGAATTAATTTAAACTTTAAACCTTCCTCCCACCTACTTGATTCTCGTTGAGTTTCACTGCCCTATGTACACGTAAGTGTTGATCAACTAGTTTCATTTTAGTACCAAGTACATATTGCATGTGTTTTCTCATTCTTGTGATATTTCACTTAGAAGAATGGTGTCCAGGTCCATTGACATTGTTTCAAAGGATAACAGAGCACTATTTTTCTTTTTGGTGGCACAGTACTCCAGATTATAAAAATACCACATTTTATTAATCCACGCATGTATTGATAGGCATTTGAGTTGTTTCTGCATTCTTGTGACTGTAAATTATGCTGTTATAAATGTTCAAGTGCAATTGTCTTTATGATAAAATGTTCTGTCTCCTTAGTTAATTTCCCATCCATATGCTGAATTGTTCTTTTGACTTCTTTGCATTGCATTGAGCTTCATTAAACTCAATATTGTGAATTCTTTATCTGAGATTCTCAGGAGAGAGATAACTCCTATTATTAGTAGATAAAAATCTTTTAAAAAGCAGAAATTCTATAACTGAAGAATTGAAAGAAATACAAAAATGCCTTCAAGAGCTTTAACAATAGAATACACCAAGCAGTGGAATTTCAGAACTTGAAGACAGTGCTTGTAAAATAATCCTGTAAGACAAAAACAAAGATCAATATTAAAAATAAATGAACAAAGTCTTTGATACATTTGGAAAAACGTATTTAAACAAAATTTATGAATTATTGGTTTCCCTGAGGGCAAAGAGAGCTCAAAACTTTTGAAAAATCTATTTGGTGAAATAATAGATGAAAAAAAACTTCTCAGGCATCTAGATCGAGGAAATTCAGTGTTCCCATGTAAAAATACTGTAAAAATACTTGAGCACTGTGTATTATAATCAGACTATCTAAAGTAAATTAAAAGACTGAATTCTACACCAGCAAGGGAAAAGTGTGGTCACCTTCAAAAGAACCTCTTCTGACTAATAGTGGACTTCTAGGCAGAAATCTTATAGTCAGAAGAGAATGAGATAATATTTTTCAAAGTGTTTAAAGAAAAAAACATGGCAGTCACTGGCAGCAAAGAATTCCAAATTCAGCAATATTAATTTTTACAAATGAATGAGAAATAAACACAGACAATCAAATACTAAGCCAATTTAGTGCCTTTTGACTTGTCCTACAAAAAAAGAATATGTTCAAAGCATTTCTGAACTGGAAGGAATGATAGTATTAACTAGTGAAAGGAAAATGATAGTATTAACCATTATAAAAAAAGCACACAAATATAAAATTCACTGGTAAAGAAATTTGATGGATTAGGAAGAGAAAGGAATTAAAAGGCACTATCATAGAACTAACAACAAAGACAAACAGAAAAAAAGAAAAAAACAAGAAAATTATAAAATAGCTAGAAAACAACAGTATGACAGGCAAAAAACATCAATAGGAAGCTTGATTGTAAATGAGTAAATAATCCATTTAAAAAATATAGATTGATGGCTGAAAGAATAAAAATAACATTATCCAACTATATTCTGATTGCAAGGAATTCATCTTACCTATAAAGACACATAGAAAGTACAGGTAAAGGTGTGGGGAAAAAAAGGTGTGAATATTTTATTGCTGCAACAAAAATGAGCAGCAATAGGTATACTTATATCAGATAAAACAGACTTTAAGTCATGAACAGTAAAAATGGAGGATCAATGTATAATGATAAGGGGATTAATTCAGCAAGAGAATATAATGATCCTATATATACTGGCTCACCTATCCATAAAACAATATTCCTATTTCTAGGGAGAGATTGATACAGCAATACAATAGTACAGGAATTCAACAACTTACAGTATTAGATCATCTAGATAGAAAATTAGAATAGAACTAATAGACTGCCCTTTAGATGAAATGGGCCTTACAGAACTTTCTACCCAATATCTTCAGAGCAAACTTTTTTTTTTTATCAGCACGTGAAAAATTATGCAAGACAGATCATATTTTAAGCCACAAAACAAGTCTCAATAAATCTGAAAAACTAACAATCATATGCAGTATCATCTCAGACCACAGCAGAATAAAACTAGGAATCAATACTAACAGGAACTTTGAAAACTATATGAATGCATGGGAATTAACAAACATGTTCCTGAATGAGCATTAGGGCAGTGGAGAAATTAATATGGAAATAAAAAATTATTTGAACAAATTAAAATGGGAACATAACATACCATAACCAGTAGGATAGGCAAAAGTAGAGGGAAGATTACAGCATTAAACGCCTACATAAAAGAATCAAAACATTATAAATTAGCAATCTGATGTTGCATCATTTGTAGAAAAGAATATCCTTTGTCTATACACTTGCCATTTTCCCCTTTTCAAAGATCAACAGCATATATTTGTTTGGGTCTCTTTCTAAGTGATCTATTCTGCCCCTTACCTGTACTTGTTCTATTTTTTTGACTGATATTATGCTGTCTTGATTATAATAGCTTTATATAACAATAATTCTTAAAATCAGGGGTACCAATTCTCCAAATTTGTTTTTATTCAGGATTGTGTTGACTATTCTAGGTGTTGTATTCTTCCTTAAATGCTTTAAAATCAGTTTATTGCTACTCATAAAATATTATGTTGGAATTTTGATTATGATTGTGTTGAAGGTATAGATCTATTTGTGAGGAAGTGACATGACATGTTGGTAATAATTAAGTCTTCTCATACATAAACAAAGGGATAGCTCTCCATTTATTTAGATCTATAATTTTTTATCAGAGTTTTATAGTTTATCTTATTTAGAGTTATGCATATTTTACTCTATAACATTTCAGGAACTAGCCTTGGAAGTCACACATGATAATTTAAATAAAATCACACTGGTCAGTACTAGTGAGAATGTCAGGATGTGAGAACAAGAATAGAGTTATTGAGGCCCATTTTTGATAGTAGCTTCCAGGCACTACTACTGTCTCTTGTTCTGTGTTTGTCACCTATATAATTTGTTTACTTTCCAATTGTATATTATAGGATGGCAAAAAACACAGGATGGGTAAACATGAGACTAGGAAGCCATTAATTTATATAAAGAACAATAGAAATAAAATTGAATGCTTGGAATCATACCTTTAAAATACTAAACAGACTTTCAAGTGAGCATTCTTAACTATTTGTAAACATTTTGATCTTAGCATATAAATGATTTTTAAAACCATGGGACTAAATGAGATGATCTGGGAAAGAAAATAGATCTAAAGATTGAGTTGTTGGGTATTCTGAAATTTACAACTTAACAAAGAAAAGAGAGTTCCAGAAAGGATACTGATCATTAAGAACCGAGGTAGGAACAAAATAGCCTTCCTGTGTAGTCCATGTAAATGTGAACAAAGTTTTTAAAAGGAAGAATAGTCAACTGTGCCAAATGTTGACTAGTAAAGTGAGGTCTGATAATTGACCACTGGATTAAAGAAGCAGACCCATAGTAATCTTTTCATCCCAAACCCAGTATCTAAAAGTAGAAAATAGTTCCTGAATGGTTCAAATTTGCTGTTTAGTTTCACAATTTAATAGGTTACTTCCGTTCCCCCTTCTTTATAATTTCTCATTAAGGAATTGCACTTACTACCACAGTCCTCTAAACACCTTTCGATTCCAAGTGCTAACTTGGGGAGTCCATCTGCTGTCGCAGCTCGATGGTGCTAAAGTAAAACTGGCAGGAGAACTGACAACCAGAGAGGCATATTCTGTATAATGTGCTTTTCTTCTACTTTGGCAAAAATAGAATCTAAACTTTGGCAGGAAATGAAAGAAATTTTTCATTTCAGTTAACATTTGTGTTTCTTACCTCAAAATATAAAGTGGGACACCCTCAGGTGTGTGTTGGAGGATCTAATACTTTGCAACACAGCCAATATTTTTCAATGCTTTAATTAGAAGTAAGGAATAAATGCATCTCAGATTATTACCTTGTAATAGCATCTTCATTAAAGCAAGAGCATACCCTTATGTAAAAGACATATGTATAGTGACTATCAAAATAATTTAAAAATACTTAGGCTGATATAAATGTGCAATTGGGGGAGAATGTGAAGTAACACTTGTATGTCCTTAAATTTATTTTCTTACATAAATCAAGAAAATGTTATTCCAAGTGAATTTTCCAAGTAACTATAACATAGTTTGAAGTGAGGTTACAGACAAAAATGCAGTTAGAGATACTCACTAAGAAAAATGGATCTAAATAAGGAAAAATCACCATGACCTTAACATGTCACAATTTCCTAGATTCTTCTAATGAAATATAAAATCTTCTGTAAAAAATTAATATTTCTTATTGCTTATAAGCTTTCTAATGATTTAGAGGATCAGATTTCTATCAGCTGGAAAATCATTTCTCTCTCTCTTTCTCTCTCTCAGTTACTCTTTTACCAAAAGTTGAAATCATAACTCTGAGTATAGAAATTAAAAATATACATTCCTGATTTTCCCTTAAAAGTTCTGATTTAGTATGTCTAGAATTGGCATATGAATATAAATTGGTGAGAAATTAAAAACAAACAACTTCAATTGAGATTCTTTATATCTACCTAGTTTAAAACTTCTGCTCTATCTCTTCCCAATGGCGGAAAATGAAATTATTTCTTTATTTTGTTTACCATTTGTGCTTCTACCACAAAATACAAAATAGAAGTAGCCAGAATACTGACTTAGGCCACTATTTTGCTGTATTTTGAGAGACTAAAAATACTAAAAACACCTTTATAAATAAATGTTAATGTAGAATAGATGATAGAATTTTTAGTTTCAATGGGGCAGAAAGAAAGGCAAAAGATCCCTACATAAAGTTTAACTTTTCAAATATTTAGGCAGAAACAGACATAGAAGATAAAAAAACAAAAAAAGACTCTCATTGTATCGGACATGTTCTAAGTAAAAATCTCCTACCATACCTAAAGTGGTCTGATATCATGCATATCAACCCATTGTCCACAGGATTGAGAAGGAGATTTGGTCTACACAAAAAGTCAATAGACAGCAAGGAAAACCATACATCATGCATATTGACTAATACGGCCAAGAAACAAACTTGTTCACCAACAGAAAAAATTGCAAAGCCAGTAAGGATTTGACATAGTTATTAACATCCAGAAGACAGAGGGGAAGAACACTCCTTTGAAAAATATCTGATGCATGGTCTGGAAGAAAACTTCTAAGAATGTTTGATATCCTTAGAGTATGTAGTGAGTAACATGTGTTTACACATTCTGCTATAGCAACACAATTCATAAAGATAAATTAGGCAATGGATGAAATGAAATAGAATTTGGATAAATAAGGACAGATTGCAAAGAGCGTAAAGGCACAATAGAAGAAGTAAAATCCACTAGTAATTGTAAAAATACAGAGTGGCTAGGAAGTTCATGTACTATTTTAAATTGCACATGAACTTTATGGCCACCATATATATATATGTGGCCACTATATATATATAGTTTTACAATATTAATAGTATATAACATATAAAAGAAAATCTTGACATTCTATCCAAGTTTACAAATGAAAACGGCCAAAAAATGTAAAAGAAGGGAAGAAAGAAAGGGAGGGAAGGAGGAAAGGAGAGAGAAAGAGGGGAGGAGAAAGGAAAGAAGAAAAGAAGGAAGAAAGGAAGGAGGGAGGGAGGGACGGGAGGTACTGCCTACAGAGACTCTGTGTTGCTAACGGATGTCCCTAAGAGGCCAGAACAAATGTAGCAGCAGTGATAGTTAAACATACTTCATTTAGTAGAGGGAGGTGGAACAAGACAGCCACATAGAATCCTCCAGCACTGGTTCCCCTCATGAACAAGTAACATCAAATGGAACAACTATCTCCAAAAGGAAACACCTTCATAAGAATCACAAATCAGGTGAATGATCGTAATACACGGTTTTAACATAGAAACAAGGAAAGGACCCATTGAAGGTGCTAGTTCAGAACAAGGACACCCCTCCTCCAACCTCAGGTTGTACAGCACAGAGAGAGAGTTACACGCTTGGGGGAAAGAGAGTGAAATGAGTGTGACTTTACACTGGAATTCAGAGATGTGATATGAGACTGCATTGGAACTCAGGGCCACCTGACACAGAGCAGTATAACCTTAGGAGGAATTTTGCTGATGCTTATAAAGCAAGCAGTTAGAACAGCCCTAGCACAGAGAGGAATCTTCTACTCCAGTGGGAGGAATCAAGTCCTAGCTCACTTTACTATCACTATTTAAACTGTACTGTAGCCCCAGATAAAACTGAGTGACAATTTTGATACATATGGCCATAAACTTCTGTTTGGAAACCTTATAGGCCAGAAGGGAGTAGGTTAATATAATGAAAGTACTAAAGGAAAAAAAAAAAAAATCAAACCCAGAATAATTCATCTAGCAAACTTGTCCTTCAAACATGAAGTTGAATTAAAGACTTTCCAGACCAAAATAAAAAAATCGTCTTCCTTACTTTCTACCTCTTTATGTAAATCATATTTAACCCAAATATCACTTTTTCTAGACTAAAGAATCCAACCAGTATGTAGTATCTTAAGTTAGAGATGTCTTTGTCTGTCTGAGACCCTGTAACAAAACCATGAACTGGGGCTAGGCACAGTGACTCACACCTGTAATGCTAGCACTCTGGGAGGCCAAGAGGGGTGGATTGCCTGAGCTCACAGGTTGGAGACCTGAGCAAGAGTGAGATCCGGTCTCTAAAAATACCATGGATTTGTGGCAGCACCTGTAGTCCCAGCTACTCAGGAAGCTGCCGCAAGAGAATAACTTGAGCCCAAGATTTGGAGGTTGCTGTGAGCTCTGACACCACAGCACTCTACCAGAGTGACAAAGTGAGACTTTGTCTCAAAAACAAAACAAAGAAACAAGAACAACAACAAAAAATACATAAACCGAGTCACTCATGAGAAACAGAAATTATAGTTCTGAATGCCGAGATGTCAGAGATCAAGGCACATTAATTTTCAGGTGAGGATCCCATTCCTGATTCATTGACAGCTGGCTGTCTTCATAATGTAACTTTACATGGTGGAAGGGGCCAAGGCTCTTTCAGGGCTCTTTAGTAGTGCACTTAAGGCATTCTAGAAGACTGAATGTTTATCACCTATCACTTCCCTAAGTTCCCACCTCCAAGTACCATCTCATTGAGAATTAAGTTTTTAATTAATAATTTAATATATGAACTTTGCAAGGAACGGATATCCAGTATATACCAGAGGTCATGCTTTGTTTACTGACATACATTTGTGTGTGCATCACTTGGTGCCTGCCAATTAGACGGCTGTCAAAATTATATGTTGATTTTAATTAAATTCAAGTCATATTCAATTTGTAATCAATCTGAAGACGTAACATCAGTTATTTTTCATTAGCCTACCAGCTTTATTATCAAACTTTAGTAAAAAATGTTAGCAATTTAACATAAATAATTTTTATTTATTTAAAAATTTTTCATTTTTAAAATATATCTTATTACTGGGTAAGAATCTGGCATATATTCCGGTTCTGGATAACAAAAATGTTTAAAATGTGAACATACGTGTATGACAGAATAAAAAGAAGACACCGTTTAAAGTTAGGAGGACTGGCATTGATTGTGACTTTGCCTTTTATTTGTTAGAACTTCATGACATTTTTATCAATTCCCAAATTAATACCATTCTAGTTTCATTTCTCTGTTGGGAGATTATTTGTGACCATGTGTGAATGTGTTTTGTTCTTTAAAGTTATGGAGCTTCTTTTCCTTTTTGTTTTTCTTTTTAAACTACACAATCCTTTCTTCCTTGTTGAAAATATTATTGATGTTTACATGATGAATATAGTTCAATTTTTCATATCCTGGTGTTAGTCTGACAACATTCTATATTTTGATTTATTGTTTTACAACTATCAGCAACTCTGTGCTTTGTATGCATTTTAACCAGCACACTTGTCAAAGATCATAGTTCTTACTGGGGAATTTCATTTTCCCACAAAGGAAATTTTTGAGAAAAGTCGAGATTGGATCAGGGTATTCCCCTTTAACATAGTTAGACACTTTCAGATGGAATCTCAGAGTTTGCTTTAACTTCATTATTTTTCCTTTTAAGTTAGTAATGTTATTTCATTTTATTCCCCAACTTGCAAATAGGTTTTCCATTTTCATTGAATTTGTTAAAATCTCTTTGGGCTTATTAGTAACCTATTGAGCTTTTTCCTCACTATTTTCCTTTTGATAAATAAAGAATCTCTTTTACTACCTTTATAGCTTATATCATAAATATATTATTTTCTTTCCAATTTTCTTCTCATGATTATCCTAATGCTACTAAAATCTAAATAACTACATGTAACATTTTTTGGTGGATTTTCTTTTTTCCCCAATAATAGTTAATTGGATTTCTTGGATCAAACTGTTAGTGGGAAAAAAAAAGAAAAATCCTAGATAAAATATTAAAAATTATCTCAATAGCACCAAATAGTTAAACTTATGATAGAGAGATGGTAGGCCAAATTATGAGGATAATCTTTACATAGAAATATGAGTATAATAATATAAAAATAAAGTATCTTTTGTTGTGAGGTGCATTTACCCACTTCTCTCTAATATAAAAAATACAAAATGTGTGTAAGTAATAGAATTAAAAACTAATAAATTGGGCGATGTCTGTGGCTCAGTGAGTAGGGCGCTGGTCCCATATACTAAGGGTGGCAGGTTCAAACCCAGCTCCAGCTAAACTTCGACAACAACAAAAAAATAGCCAGGCGTTTTTCTAAAAAAAAAAAAAAAAAAAAAAAAACAACAAAGCCATGGGTGCCGGTGGTCCCAGCTACTAAGGAAGCTGAGACAGGAGAATCTCCTAGGCCCAAGAGCTGGAGGTGGCTGTGAGCTGTGATGCTACAGCACTCTACTGAGGGCCACAAAGTGAGAATGTCTCTAAAAAAAGTAAAATAAAATAAGGAAAACATGATATTTCATATTAAAAAAAAAACTAATAAATTATGCAAGATGTATTTTCAAGCATATGTGCCAATACTACATAAAATTGAACATATCTAGGAATAGGGAACAACTGGAACTTGTACACCATTCTATGATAGTGTCAGCCAATTTTACAAATTTGGAAAATACATTGACATTGTGAAGTTATGTAAACCCATGACCCCATAAATACATTCATAAGCATATACACTGAGTAAAACCCATTCACATGTGCATCTGGATTCATAAATGAGAAGATTCATAGCAGCACTAAAATAGCCAGACACTTTTAACAACTCGAATGTTCACCTATAGTAGAATAAAAAAAATGAATTGTGGACTATTTATGTAACGGAATCTTAAATTTTACAATAAAAGTAAACAAACTACAGCTTCAATGTATGCATTTTACAAACACAATCTTGAGTGGAAAAAAATAATAAAAATTTAAAAAGCAAAAATATTAAGCTATGTCTCTTTTTATATAAGGTTCAAAAGCATAAAACCAAACTGGGAGGCAGCAACTATTGACCATGGATAAAATCTGGCCTGCTGACTGCTTCTGTACATTGTTGTATTGAGTAGAGATAGATGTGTTCTGTTACATATAGTCTATAACTATTTTTGTACTATAGTGGCAGAGTTGAGTCATTGTGACAGAGACTGTATGGTTTGTGATGACTAAAATACTATCTGAGCTTTAAAGAAAATGTTTGCCAATCCTTAAACTCAATTTTTATTTATGGATGAATACATAAGTATGTTATTATAAAGAAAAAATATAAGAAATATACATATGTAAGAAAAATGGAAACAATTTTTAATTTTTCCTTCTGTAATTATGTAAAAAGGATTGTTATCATGAAAAGTCACATAAGGCTTCCTCATTGCTCTAATGTTCTGTTTTTTTATGTTACTTGATTTTTTTCATGTACATTCATGTTACCAATACCCATTAAACTGTATATATGTGTTTGTATTGTCATCATACTTTAAAATTAATACCTTTGAAATGTTTAAATGAAAGAACACAAAATGGCAAACTAAAACAAAGCATATATGTAACCCAGCAATATGCTAGGGCTCCTCCTAAGCAGATAACCCTGTATTTCATTTGTTTATTACTGATTTTCCTGATTTCACTACCCAAATTCTGTAATTTCCATGTTCTTCTTTCTAATGGTAAAGTAAAAGATGTAACCTCCAGTTAGTGCCGTTAGCATCTTGTCAAATGAAGCATATATCTGACCGGAGTTGGATCCTCTGCAGTCTATTACAAATATTTATATTTAGTAAAATTTTTGAGGTCGAAACTCACCTTCTGCTCATTTTTTATCCTGTACTCTGCCTAAACATATAATTAAATATGTTTAGTGAATAACATTTTGTTGAACTAACAGAGAAAGCACCTGTCACTAGTTTCTAATCTAAACAGTGAGGCTTCTAAATGCAGATCAGACATTTATATCCAAACAGCTCTCTATTCCTTTTTCTCATTTGCAAACTAAGGGTAAAGAAATCTAACTGGATTTAGAAAACTATTTATTAATAAACATTGTAAGATAGTCTGTTAGAACCATATGCAAGGAGGCCAACTTTTAAAATATTTCCAGAGTTATGAATTTTCCCATTTTTATACATTTTAAAATTTAACTACTAGCATTACATTAGAAAGACATTCTGGGTTGACATGAAGCTGGTTCCAAGTTTGCAGAGGATTGAACTTCTAAAGTTTTGGGAGAAGACTAATATACTAGTTCGGGGCTCCAAAACTTACATTTCTCCAGATGGAGTGTTGTTAATATTCTGGATTTGTGGCATTGCACTATTTTGAAACAAATAAAATGAAGCAGTAAAAAGTAAGTTTGTTTGCCATATGGCTATTTATTTCTGTGTGTAGAGCCTAACTGTGAAATATATGGCTCCTCAATATGGGACAGCCACACAGTCACACCGGCACACCTGCTTTTAGCATGAGGAATCCTTCTTTTGATGACATTAAATTCACGGTATCATGATTTGAAGGATTTTTCTCATCATTTATGAGGCTGTGGGGAGTGGTCTGGCTTACAAGACATGGAAAATGAGATTATATACTGGTAGCTTTTTACCCTTTAAGATATATACATTATTTAAATATGCAAAAGAGCTGGTTTAGGTAAGGAAAAGCATATGACAGATAGCAGTGTGACTGTTAATACTGGAAGGAAGGCTTGTGTTCCAATTCTACCTGTGACAGGGATTTCTAATGCAGCCCTGGGCAGGGGCTGACATTTCTCTACCTCATCTATTCTACCTTTATAATTGAAATTTAAATAATAGAATCACAAAGTTATAGATTTCTCAAAATTTGATCTAGGTTCGCCTCCGGGAAAAATACAGGGAGGATACCAAAAGAAGCATTTTGTTCCCTCAAAAGAAACAACTTCTGCTTCTAATCAGTACAGTGCTGTTTTCAGGGTCAGGGGTCAACTTGTTCTTTGGAACTTGCTCTCTCTTATCCTACTGGAAAGTCAGAGAAAGAGTGACCCCTCACAATCTTACAGAGGATTTTAAAGTGCTGCTTTCAGGCTATAATAAGAAGAAAAGAGCTTTGCTAGTAGGAAAAATACTCTCTGAATAGTCGTGAGCCTAACACACTCAGACACTCTCATACCTACACAGTCTTCTTGGAACAAATGTTTAGATTTGACAGTGACATTTAATACCTTCCTTAAGCGTTCCATCAGTTCTTTCATAAAGATGTGTGAAACGTGAAAAACATTATGCTTTATTTCAAAAATTTTATAATCTTCTACCAGATTTCAACCTTAATATCTTTAAAAGTTGATAGTATCAACAAGTATTATCTGTATAATATAAAACTTTCAAACATTATATTTATCAAATCTATGAAGTTAAATACCAAGCATACACCAAATGTTGCTTATTACCTAATAATTTAGAGGATTATAATTTAGAAGATATTTACCTAATAATATTTTAAAGGATTATAACTTCTTGGTCTGGGCAGAGAAATATAATCAATGTATAAATAAAAACTCTATTTTAACAAAATACACTGTTGTAAAATAAAAGAGAGATTGTTTTATACCTTTATGCTGTTATTCTTTTTTCTAATTATTAGATAAATTTTGTTTTAACTTATGGTATTTTCAATGATAGCCAGCTTTGAAGTCCCATTTTAATCCAACTGTTTTTCTAGAACCCTCAGCAATATGAATCTCTCTGAATGTTTCTGGAATTTGGAGCCAAACTTCTGTTATACACGTACAAGTGTCTTATTAAAACATCTAGGGTTCTTGCTATTTCCTGCTCACCAGGTATGATCAGTGCAACATCATTAAAATAATAAATCAGTGTAAAGGTCTATAAGATGGTGTATTTGTGTCCTATTTCCATCACAGCAAAGTATCATGAACTGAATGGCTTAACAATGAGAATTTATTCTATCACAGTTCTCAGTGCTGGAAGTCAAGTTGTTGGTGGGGATAGTTTCTCATGAGGATCTGTTCCACACCTTTGTTCTGGCCTCTGGTTGCTGCTGGCAGTCCTTGCCATTCCTTAGCTTGTCGATGCATCCAGTGTCTGCCTTCATCTTCACATGGAATTCTACCTGTGTCTCTGTCTTCACATGGCTGTCTCTTTATGAGGACATAAGTCATATTGGACTAGGCGCCCACTTGACTCTAGGATAACCTCATTTTAACTAATTACAATGAACCTATTTCCAAACAATGTCACATTCTCTGGAACTGAAGGTTGGGATTTCAACCCATAATTCAACCCATAATACATGTACATTCAGCTACATTTAGAAAGTATCATGTCACAAAGCAGAAATTGTGATAAAGCACTGAGGTATGTCATTAAAGGTACAATATTGACCATACTGCCTTAATAAAAGCTCTGATCTTACTTAAATAGTTGATCTTTAAAAGTCCTGACTAAATGTATGGAGAAATGCATTGGCTCCAGTAAATTAGTCACCTGTTGATTTGATTTATGTTAATTATTAAACATTGCCAAAGATCTATTTGCTTGTTGTATCTCCCCAAAGTAGCATAAATGATGATGTGATTGAAATCTACACCCCTGGGTCTTTCAAGTCTTTTTTTGTGCTACAAACATATGCAATTCTCTTAAGAATATAGTACATATGGTTGACAGTTTGATAATGAGATGCTGTGATAGGTGCTTATGCTTAGCTTTTCTTGCCACCCATATCCCTGACTGCCAGGTTAAGAGACCAATGTGGAGATTGGGTAAGTTTTCAAATGCCTACATACATAAGGCATTTATGGACTTGAAGGGTAAACATAAGGCAGTCTGAGAATGCACTGGGGCTACTGTGAGGTCCACTTGGCCAAAGCTGTACTTACCACATCATCACCATAAGCCACTGGTGATAATCCGTAAATAATCAGAAAAAGATTTGAAGCATATAATGTACAGACTCTTCTTATCAAGGGAACTAAATTTTCATGTCATTCATACAACTTCAGTTTGTCAAAAAAGATGAGGAATCAGATATTTTATTCTGCTTGCAAACTCACAAGTTAAATTGCCAGTTTCACGAATGTTGACAGAAGACAGTTGACTACTAGTTCAGAGGCAACAAATTTGTTATTCAAAGACAAGCCTAGAACATGAGCTTCGTGTTTGCATTGGTTTCCCTTGCCCACAGTTCCCACAAGGCTATGCACAGTGACCAAAGCAGATGCTGTACATGGTACATGGAGGTTTTGCTTCTCAGCTACACACCAAACTTAAGAAACCTCAGTATTCTGTAACGTGTAGCAAGCAAACCTGCCCAATCTTTGCCCCAGAAGAACACATTATTTTTATTAACCTAGTAGGAAAACAAATCTGCCCTCTGTCCCAGAAGAAAACACTATCTCTATCTTTCACAGTTGTTACTGAGTAAACATTCCTATAAAGAGAGTCAAAAACAAAAGCTGTTTATACCTCTGCTTGAAAGATTTGCCAGAAAATGAAAGGCCCAGGAAGAATTGTCTCCCAACACACATAGGACTTTGTTTAAGCCTGGAAAATGAATAACTACTTCCAAATAAAGTTATCCTAGTCAGGATTTAAAGACCAGACTCAGAAATTTTCTCATAACGTAGATCATACTTTTGTAAACTGTTGGTACTCCCAAATTAGGGCATTTCTCAATGCATATTTAAGTAATAGTTTTCTGGAGTTTTCAGTTAGCCAAGTCAGCAGGGCATGGTAGAGAGTGAGGATGAAGCAGGTAAAAAAAAAAAAAAATCCAAACAGTACTTTGATTTTAGTCTCTTAGTCTTTGGGTTCTTTCACTCTACAGAGTGGCAGGAAAGTTCTGGCATCTTGATCTAACTGAGTATAGGCTACCATTGAGCCCACATTTTTATTCAGCCTATTAAAGAAACTTACAAAACCTGATGAAGCATATTAAATGCAAAGTCAAATCTCTGGCAAATGTTTTCTTTTAGATACAGTTAACCTGATAATTCTTGAATCACCTTTTAGAATCCATTTTTATGCCTACTTCTTATACTCCTGCTGATGAAAGTTGGCAAGATTTTGTAATTTTTTTTGATATCTAAGCCATCCTGAAGGTCTGCTTAGGCATAGGCTGGTCTTATTCTATGGATCCATAAGTAAGGAGAAATAATGGGAGTGGATCCTGAAGAGAATATACATCTAATTGCAAATCAGTTCCTATGGTCAAGGTTGGGAGATTCAGTACTCTCACATTCACTCGCACAGGGTCCAAGTTTGCTATCCTAAATCTTAAATTCCCCTTTCCTTCCAATTAATGCCTTAACTTTCACAATTGGTCAGGCTGAAAATTTGCCTTGTAACTTGTTCCATTTTTTTCCATGAACTTCATTTTTGTTCTGCTCTTTAGCAATGTATGATCAAGATTGAACAATAAAGAAATAATAAGTTTCTTTTAAGGTATAAATATTCCAGTCTCTATTATTGCCTTGAGTGTCAAATTTATGCCCCTGAGCTCATAATATAATTTTAGTAAACTCTCTGTCCCAATAAGATGAAAAACCACCCCATTATCTTGTCTTCACTATCAATAGATTTGTAGAGTACAATAGCTGCTCCTTTAATCACCACTTTATTTAAAATAAACCCACGTGGTAATATATGTAATTATTACTCCACTCATTACATCTCATAAATAATTATCTTATATTTTCTTAAATAAAGTTATCACTACCTTTTATATCCAGCAGATGAGCAATAATCCATTTCTAACCTTTCACCTAAGAGGTCTGTTTCTTGGGACCAACCAGGTACTAAGAATATTATAAGTCAGGACTCAGTCAAGAAAATAGAAAAGATTAAGAATTATAAATAAAAAAAATTTTTTGAAACAAATGTAATAGGATTTCTGAGAACATTAATCTAGATGGGGAGGAGATACAATAGTGGCTCGGTACATTGGCCAAGCGAAGGCATATTAAATAACTTCCTTCTTCTCCATCTCCAACATTCTCTTAGTGTCAACTAGTGGCTGAAAGTAGTTTGAAAGAGTTTCCAAAGTAAATTTAGAAATCAGGTTGACAGCAGTGCAAAGGAGAATGGGGCAGATAGAAGAGCACCCCCGCTATAGCCCAGAGATGTTCACATACTAATCTTCACGACCTATTTTATTTGTCATGACAAGGAGAATTAAAATTGCAGACAGGATAAAAAGTGCGAATCTCATTCTGTTACCCATGATGAAGTGCAGTGGCCTATCATAACTCACTATAACCACCTCTCTTGGGCTTATGTGGTCTTTCTGGCTCAGCTTCCTGACTAGCCAGGACTACAGATGCATGCCACCCTGCCCAATTAGGTATTTAAATTCCTATAGAGATAGTGGTAGGGAGTCTCACATTAGTGTCTAGACTGGTCTTGAACTTGTTGCCTCAAGTGACCCTGCTCCTCTTGGGCTTTCAAAGTGCTGTGCGTATAGGCATGAGCCATCACACTTGAGCAGCTGACTTTAAAATAAAGAAAGTATTCCAAATAATCTGTGTGTGTCTAATATAATTTTAAGGTTTTTATAATGTGGAAGAATTAGGCAGAAGAATTAGACTCAGAATAGATATGAAGAAAGCAACAAGTTTAGACTGAGCAAGTGATGATTGAACCCACCATTGCTGGTTTTGAAGATGGTTGGGGCACTATTCTAAGGCTCTATAGCAGTTCTCAACCTGTGGGTTGCAATCCATAGGAACTGTTATTAAAGGGTTGCAGCTCTTTTAAAGTCTAGAAGATGAGAAAGATAAGGAAACATATGCTTTTCTACAGCCTCTAGAAGGAGCACAGCCCTAGAGACACAGTGATTTTAGCCCAGTGTGACTCATTTTAGAATAATGACCTAAAAATTGTAAGATAATAAATGTACAGTGCTTTAGGCCACTAACATTGCGATATTCTGTTATAGTAGCATAGAAAACTAATACAAATAGCAAGTCATCATATAGTATGGTTATGAGAACCAACAGGCAAATAACTTCTGCATCTAATACTTGTAATTCTTAAAGTATCAGTTCACAACATCTGTGAGTGGAGAAAATGCCAGATCCTTTACTGTGTGCACCTTAGGCTATATATAACCCTAATGGGCTGGCCACTTTTCTTAGCAGTCAATTAATTATATCATCCTGAAAGTTAAACTGTAGTAATAAATTTAAATGTGTTTTAAAAATCTATTTTTGTTTTAAAATAATTTATATAGAATGATTCATACATCCATGCATATTACCTTATTCTGATTTAGAATGATTTGTCATCAACAATTTAAGGCCTAATCTCAAAATTATCATAATCAGTATGGAAAGAGTAAACTATGATGAGCAAGGAGCAATGGGTACAGGGGACTCGACAAAGACAGCTGAAGTATTTTTGGAATAGCATTAAGACAGGGGTCCAATCTGGTGAATGTACAGTTATTTTTTATCCAGATACATGAGTAAGCTCAGAACTTAGATCAGGCCATCCTAGACAATATGAGGAGAAGTTAGGCTGAGGTTGAACATGGGGTGTCCCCAAAGTCATCCATGAAGTTGCTTTATGTAGAGAAAATTAGAAATCATAGCCAGATATAACATTATTTATAAAATATTTATTATAAAATTTTATAAAGAAGTAGCTAACGTGTAGAAAATATTTTGAAAATAATTTGTAAGATTTGGTAATGAACATTTTGTAAATAAAGGTATATCTAAGTACAATTCCCCATTTTCCTAATGTAGGGTGACTTTATGGGAGACTTTCGGGACACAACATAGATGTGGTAACCATTCACTTCAAAGAATTTGTGTGGAGATGGTTCAAGCCAAATTAGGTGCTTAATACATAAGTTAAGAATTACATGCTCAGAGTATATGAACCATTGTCACGTTATAAAAGTCTGTCCTGGAGAACACAGGAAGAAGTAGACAACAATTATATAGGCCCAGACAGATTTCCTCATTTAGAAGAAGCCAAGCATAAAAACCAATCAATCAAATAAACAAAACAAACCACAGTCTGAAGCAAAAAACAAAAAACATATATATATAGGAAATAAGACAATCAGACAAAGATTTTCAGGATCCCAAGAAATTAAGTGGTTCCTGTTATCATCAGCCCAGCAAACCTGATTGCTTTCTTGCCCTGCTTTCAAGTAGTCTTTTGGCTGATAAAATAAAAGGTGGTTTCCCAGAGTCAGGAAGGTGCAGAGGTTTGTTACAGAGAAAGGAATCTCTTAATCTGGAAGGTAATTGGCATACTAAAAGGAATTTATTTTAATTTTTTAAATTTATGTAGTCAATAGATATTTGAACATCTATGACACTAAAGCGCAATGACTTTAGTCAAAAATTAAATTGAAAATTAAAAAAATTTAAAAATTAAATTAAATTAAATTTAAAAAGTCATTGTGCTGTAGTGTCATAGTGTCATAAGTGACACAATGAAAAGACAAAGATAGTTCCTATTCTTAAAAAATTTATTGTTAGTTAATTTAAATATCTGGGTTAGTCTTAACAATCCTATTAATTGCTTCTCTCTCACAGACAAGAACTCTGAATTATATTACTCATAGTTAGTATACTTAAATCGTAAGTATACTTATATACTTACACCCAAGTATATATGCCCAGACCATATTCATTAAATGTAGGAGAATGTTTAAATTTCTCCCAATACTATCCGTCATCAAGCGTATTTTCTATTCTCAATTTTTATTCTTCTTCTTCTTTTTTTTTTTCTATTTAACAAACCATCTCAATGTTCTCCATGTTTTACTTGGATTTTGGAACTTAAAATTAGATGTCTGGAAAACTTGCTTGTACTATATATATAATTTGATGATGACAATCAAAACTTGTAAATGCAGAACACGGGCTTGTAGCCTATGTAAAAGGGTAAGTCATGTCTCTAAATCTCTGCTGATAAAACTTTACAATATCTCCTGGAAAATAACATTGAAAACAAAATCTTGGAGGAAGTCTTAAAGTGCAAGTCCACAGGTTTTCTCAGATTTAGCAGGTTAATTCTAGAGTTAGTACTTCCTTGTGATAGCTTAGCATTTTAGCATGTTAAAGATAAAACACGTTTAATGATCGCAGGCGAGAATGCAATTGCAAAAGCAAGCTCATTTGCCCTCCCTTTCTATACTCTGGTTTAGCTAGAAAACTGGAATAAACATCTGTGCATACGGTGCAATTGGAAGGGTTTGGGGAAATGATACTTATAGATTAAATGATTCTCTCCCCAACTAGTTTAGTCAGGAGCAGCATGGACATAGCATTTCGGGTGCTAAATGCTTCTGTTTTGCTTGTACTGGGTCATCTGAATGAAATCTGAATGAGCCAATCCAGGCAGAATAAACCACGTTAACTTTATACCTAATCTAAAAGACATTACATTTTCTCTGAATATTCTTATTGTTTACTAAACCAGGATTTTGTTGCTATGTAAATATTTTCTGGCTAAAACATTTACATATGGTAACATAATTAAAATGGCTATGCTAAATCCTTTATTAATTAGGCCTTTAAATCTTTATTAATCTGAACTCACCTGTGACATAAAAAAGGCATGTCCAGAAACAAAAGCATAGTACAGGCATTTTGGCAAATTACCATATCTTGTTTTTCCATTTGTGGTTAGCATAGGAAAAAAATTAAAATAAATTCTGCTACCTATAACAAAGCCACAAGGGAATCTATCTGGAAATATACACGATACTTGCCCTCAGAAAGAAAAAACTGTAAAGATCAAAACCTGAATTTGGAACACTCAGCCAAGAAGAGCTGACTTATGCAGTGTTATACTTGTTTTTAAATGACAAATGCAAAATATTTTAGAAATGGAAAAGGAATGGAGGTTGTGATGAGAAGGGGATAGGGTGAAGAGATAAGATGTCCAAAATATAAAGATTATTTCTGGCACTTATATTTTCACACACAAAAAAATAGAAACATTTACTAATGTTAAAATAGCCAGAAGTGTTTGGAAGCATTTTATTTACACTGTGTGAATTTAAGCTTGGAAAATAATTTTGAATATAATTCAAACTTGTGGGTATCATAGACATAACCTTAGTAAATCCAAGAGCTATCTCATCAACAATTTGAAAGAAAATATTTCATCATATTTTAACAAACAGCATAATTTAAATTTCAGAACTAGTCTATGACAATCCATGGTTTAATTAATGCTATATATTATTTGGGCTATGTTCACTCAATAAAAACTGTAATAGACTAGAACTAGCAATTTACAAATAATAACATAATAATCTTTCAATAAATAATTCTCTGGAACTGATTTGTTCAGACAATGCAAGTAACTGCTTTGAGTTACAGATATATTATGCTTTTACTAGATATGATTATATAGGGGAAGAATTTCAAACGAAGTTAAAAAGAAAAGTAATGCAAACAGTGGCAATTAAAGACTTATTCATAACTACTCAGATCAAAGATAATACTAATTGATATGTGGCTAACAATCACTCCCAACACACGTAAACATTCTCCACAACTTCTCAATATATCACCAAGGACTAAGGTGTTCATAAATGTTATATTAGGAAGCTTTTACTTTATAATGCAAACCATGGCTGTGACCCAAAGCAAGAATACACAATACTTTTCTGTTGGATATTCGGTCGCTTTCATTCCCTTTGATGCTCTTTCTTCACTTTCAGGGAAGGAGCAGAGGGAGTTCAGGTTTGTGGCCTGCTCCCCTGTTGTCCTTCATTCTACAGTCCCTGAAAGCGAGATGAAACCTCAACCGCTCACTAGTGCGCACACACACAACCCACCGGCTTTCATCAGTAACTTTTCTTCTTTATGAAAGTTTCTCTCAGACAGCAGAGCACCTTATTATACAGTCTGTCCAGCTCTACTCACCATGGTCTGGTGTGAAATGAGGAATTGCAGAAAATTCCACAAAAGATTTCTTCCTCTGTAAGATCCTCAAATGAGTTCTTTTTCTTTTACAGTCTTGAGGAGCAGCTGAACTGAATGTCTCTCTGGACATGGCTGAACTGGTAGATCATAAAATTTTCTATGGCCTTGATAACCTCCATAGTTATTTTGCCCTACCAACAGAACTATTATGGAGTTGAGTCAGCATCCCCGTGATCAAACTGGGTGGGCCTAAATATTTGCCATTGGATGAGACTTCTCACAGAAATGAAAAAACAATAACTTTAATTAATTGGATTTATCTTTGTTGTGTGGGTTTTTTTCCTTTTTATAATGTATATATGAGTTTTTTCCCAAAAATCTCAAGGATAAAAATTCAAGGTATCATAATACTCTACAAGCATTGATTTCTTTTGGACCTCATCTGAATGTAAGTCTTTAAAGAAAGTAAATAAATGAAACAAAACAAAACAACCAATACAGCAACAAATAATGCATAGACCCAAATAACTTTGGAGAGTCATATCAAACCAAAAGAGTCATATCAACCAAAACTATCAGTTTTCCTACTCTAAAAAGGACTAGCTATTAATATATGATAAAAGTGTTACAATTTACAAGGGAATATCTGCTTTCTTTGAGCAAAAAAAGAAAATATATATTCCATTCACTAGTATATTCAGAATTTGAAATTCAGGAAGATGAGTTGAATAGTCACAAGTGCATCTCTAGGCTAGCATTGCTCTTAAAACTCCTAATTTTCTTTCTTCTACACATGTTGTAAATTTTTTAAATGAAAAATATCATAATACATTTTTTACATTTAACAAATATTTATTAATTAAATAACTTCTTTGTGCTGGGCATTCTTGTATGCAGTGAGGACACAAACATGAGTAAGGAAAAAAAGACAGAATCCCTAGGCTTAAAACCTTAATACAAAACTTTTAACCTAGTACCAAAATTTAGAGGAAATAGAAAATAAATGAATAGACCACAGAATGATGCCTGAAATAAGTACTGTGAAAACAATAATGAAATAAAATAAGAAAAATAGCAATCACGGAAGATAACATCCTGTTCTTCTGAAGGGTGACAACAGAAAGGAGACTCAGATAAAGCACTGGGTAAGCCATGCCAGTGTTTCCGGGAAGGAGGCTATCAGGGAACAAGAACTTCAAGGAAAAAGTCCTGAGGCAAATCTGTTCAGAAAACTATAAGGAGATCAGTTTGGGTGAAACAGGAGGATCAAGTGAGAAAGTGAGATTGGTCCTAGAGACCTTGAATAGGACCTTGGATTTTACTTTGTATATGACGAGGAGCTATTAGATGGCTGGTGGAATGATGTAGTCAGATACATATTTTAATTGAATAACTTAGAGCTCTGTGTAGAATACACTGTGTTTAGACTGAAAGCAGCAAAAACGTAGTTGGAGAGGTAGTGTGATGATGTTGGTGAGGCAGGATAATGACTTAACCTGGCCCAAAATGTAGGAGCTGATTAATAGTAATTAAAACGTTTTAAATTACTTTTATTATTTTATTTTATTGAGATGAAATTGACAAAACAGAAAATTAATCATTTTAAACTGAAAAATGTTGTGGCATTTAGAACATAATTACTTTTGAAACCTCCAACTCTACGTAGTCTCAAGACATTTTCATCACCCCCCAAAGAAATCCTGTACCCATTAAGCTGTTGTTCCCAATTTTCACCTACCTTCCGCTAGACAAAGACAGCTACCAATCTGCATTCTGTCTCTATGAATTTACTCCTGCTTGGTAATTCATATAATGGAATTATATGATAGATGACTTTTAATTTCTAGGTACTCTCACTTAATGTAATATTGAAGTTCACCTATGTTGTACCCTGTATCAGTACTTCATATCTCTTAATAGCTAAATAATGTTTCACTGTGTATATGTATATAAAAACCACAATGTGCTTCCCTAGGCATTCATAGCTGGGCATTTAGGCCCTTTTCACCGTTTGGTTATTTTGAATAGTCTTGCACTAAACATGAGTGTACATGTATTTGAGTGCCTGTTTTTAATTCATGAGTATATATTTCTAAGAGTGGAATTCTAGATCATATGGTAATTCGGTGAGGAACTTGCAAGCTTTTTCTCTATGGTACAGGCATCTCACATTGCAATTGACAATGTATGAGAGTTCCAATTTTCCACATCCTCGTCAAAACTTATTTCCTGGGGTTTTGTTTGTTTTTGTATTTTTGTTTTATTTCTGTTACACCATCCTAGT
This sequence comes from Loris lydekkerianus, assembly GCA_963574355.1. Lineage (NCBI taxonomy): Eukaryota > Metazoa > Chordata > Mammalia > Primates > Lorisidae > Loris > Loris lydekkerianus. The sequence goes on along the minus strand of CAUYPK010011889.1, from coordinate 59,065 downwards.
GAGTATGCAGTGGTACTTGCCAAGGATTTCAATCTACATTTCCTTATTGAGTAATGATGTTGAGCATTATTGACAATTTGCGTGTCTTCATAGAGAAAAATCTTTTTCAGACCCTGCTCTGTTTATTAAATGCATGTTTGCCTTTTGATTATTGAGTTGTAAGAGGCATTTGTGTATTCTGTACACTAGATTCTGATCAGATTTAAAAATATGTTACCCCACTATATAGGTCTTATTTTCAGTATCTTGATTGTATTCTGATGCACAAAATTTTTAATTTTGATGAATCCAATTTATCTCTTTCTATTAATTTTTATCCTTTTGGTGCCAAATCCACAGTTATAAAGATTTATCCCTGTGTTTTCTTCTAAGAGTCTTACGGTTTTAGTTTTATATATAAATTGCCAATTAATTTTGAATCTTTTTTAAAAATATGATGTAAGGTTGATGACAAACTTTATTTTCTTGCATGTGAATACAGAGTTACTCTGATTCCATTCTTTGAAGAGACAATTCTTTCCCCATTGCATTGTCTTGACACCTTTAATGAAAGTCGTTTGGCCACAAATGTGACAGTTTATTTCTAGGCTCTCTGCTCTGTCCTGTCGGTCTGTATGTGTCTTTATGCCAGTACTGCACTGTTTCAATTACTGTAGCTTTGTAATAAGTTTTGCAATAAGGAAACTTTTTAAATATTGCTTTTGTATCTTAGGGCCCTTTTGAACTTTGGATTATGTTTTTCTATTTTTTGCCAAAAATATCACTGTGATGTTGATAGAGCTTGCATTGAATGTGTAGATCATTTTAGATAATGATTGTATCTTCTTAATATCAAGTCATTTAATTCATAAATACAGAATATCTTTCTGTTTATTTAGTGCTGTAATTTCTTTCATCAATATGTTGTAATTCTCTGTTTACAAGTCTTTCACTCCCTTGGTTAAATTTATTCCTAAGTATTAAATTCTTTTAAATGGCATTATAAATGAAATTGCTTTCTTAGTTTCCTTTTAGAATTGTTAATTGCAGATGTATGGAAACAGCAGTTTTGAATGTTGATCTTATACCTTGCAACTTTCCTTAATTTGCTTATCAACTCTGGCAGCTGTCTTATAGATTCTTTGGTATTCTCTTTCTCTCTTTCATATATATAATCTATCTATCTATCTATCAATAGATAGACAGACAAAGAAGACCCTCAGAAAGTTAATCACCCAAGAAACTATAACAAAATGGTCAACATACTAAGGTGGTGAACATAAGGAACTAGGCCTGCTGTATTGATAGGTACATGTGGTAGATGTCCAGTCTATGAAAATTATGTCAACTTAGGGAGGTGGTCAGTGTAGGGAGGTGGTCAAGTTTGGATGCTCTACTGTATCTATATGTATCTCTCTGTATATAATCACAGATACACACACATATATACAAATTATCCATGCACACACATATATACATGTACATATATACACACACAAATATATATACACACATACATATACCCATATATTAAAAAAACTGATATCCATTGACAGTTTTACCTATTTCTTTTCAATTTTGGATGTCTTTTATTTCTTTTTCTTAACTATTTGTTTTGGGTTCTAGTACAATGTTGAATGGCAGGCATGAAAATAGGCATCTTTATCTTCTTCTTTACCTTAGTAGGAAAGCTTTTAATCTTTCACTATTGAATATGATGTTAATTATGGGGTTCCAGTATTCTTTATTATGTTGAGAAATTTTTCTCTATTCTTTCATTTTCTGGGAGTTTTTAAATATAAAAGGGTGTTTTTCAGATAAATTTTCTGAACCAATGGAGATTATCATGTTGTTTTCTGTTTATTCTATTAATAAAATGCTTTACATTGATTAATTATCTTATATTGAACCAACTTTGTATTCTTAAATCCCAGTAGGTACAGTCTTTTTAATATACCATCTAATTCATTGTGTTGAGGATTTTTACATCTTTAATATACTCATTAGGGATATTGGTATGTAGTTTTCTTTTTTAAAAAATATTTTCTTTATCTAGCTTTGATATTAGGATAATAAAGGCTTAGGAATATGCGTTAGAAAGTATTCTATTCGATTGTAATTTTTTGAGCCCTTGAGAAACGTGGGTGTTAATTTCCTTTTTAAATATTTAGTAGATTTCATCAGTAAAAACATCTGGTTATAGATTCTTCTTTTTGAGAGATATTCAATGATTCTTTTGCCTTCTAAAAACACCTATTGAAACTCTCTAATGAGTTTTTCGTGTCAATCTCTGTAATTTTCAGCTCTGTGCTTCTATTTCATTACTTTATGTAATATTTATTTTTATTGATATTGTCTATTTGTTCATATGGTGTTTGTCTGGTTTTCTATAGGTCTTTTGAGCTTATTGAAGACAATAGATTTAAAGTCATTGTCTAGTAAGTCCAAAGTCTATATTTTGTCAGGGACTTTTTTGTTAATTTCTTTTATAACCAGACCGTACTTTCTTATTTATTTGCATGCTTTGCAATATTGTTTTTTAATGCTGAGCATTTTGAATATTATAATGTGGTCATTTGAAAATTAGATTCTTCCTCTTCTTCAAGGTATACTCTTATGTCTTGACTACAGCTCTTTGCTTCTTTGAACCCCGGAAGTCAAATACAGAGCTGGGAGAAAAAGAAAAGAAAATTAAATTAAAAAACAAAATAAAACATAAAGAAAAAAAAAAGAAGAAGAAAATTAAAACTTCTTTTAGTCTTTGCTGATGGGTCCCTGCTAAGCACAATTTCAATGTTTAGGCGACTTACTACTCTGTCTTTCCCTTCACTTTCTGCTTGCATTTTGCCTAGAGATCAGAGAAAAGCAAATGAATGTGTAGGGTATTGAAGATACTTTCTGAGCACATACTGCCTCAAACATAACTGTGGCTTCCTATATTCCTCATGCATGGGTGCATTTAAATGCCCTAATTTTCTTAAAGAAACTCTATCAAGCTTTTTCTCTTCAGTTTTGTACCTGTATTTGTAATTCATTTGAAATATTTTGCAATGGTAGCCATGGGTTGTTTGCTTTACAGTGTTTGGAAAAATGCTATTGCTTTTCTAGCCTAAATGAACTCCAAGTTAGGTGAAACAAAGTACCTTGTGTCAGCACTTCAGGTAGCTCCATACAAGTTAAAACAGAGTAACACAGTTCTTTCAAAGAAAGTTTGCTTTGTTGCCACATTGAATATTTGGATTTATAGATATGCTATTATAAACATTAAAATATATTAATATTAAACAAGAAGTAAACAATTTATTTTTATTTTCTAGACTAATATATTTCAAGTCCTTATGGCTCCTTATGCTTATTTCATTATAAATAGGCACAATAGAAAAGATATATTATTAATATTTCTTTTATAGGCATAGAAAAACGACAGTTGGCTAGACTTTATTTTTCTAAAGGTGAGCACAGAGGACAGTCTTATTTCTAAGCCCAATGAAAGAATGTACACCTACTGAGTTATCCAGAAAATTTCCTATAGTATTTGTTTTTGTAGCTGCCTACAGAGCCAAGGCATCGTTAGCTGTTAAGACATCACAGTTCAGTGCAATGTTTGCAGGAAACCTCCTCAGTGTCACCTTAGTCAGAAGGCTTAGAAAAAGCAGCAGGTCAAATTCATCAGTGTAATTTTTCTGGTTTTCCAAATAGATGATTTAACTTTTTTCAATAAACATATTTTAATGTAACACATTGTGATCAATAATTACATTTATTAAAATTAATAGTAGAAGCTTTAAAAATATTAATTGATTTGTAACCATTAAGATGATATAATGCCTGTATTTTTTAAAATGTGCTGTGAATGCAAAGTAGTTAACTGAGTGTCAGAATGTGATTTTATTTGAAACCGCAGTGTAGCATTATTTTCTTACATACACACATATATGAAGTTATATTGTCATTTACTTATATATTATAAGTGCTTCTGAAAAAGATGTAAAAAGGGCATCGAGGCTGTTGGAAAATTATGTAAATTTATACCATTTGCTTGTGCTCCTTTTTCCACTTAATATCATCTGTAAACAACATTTATCTTATATATTTCTCTGTTTTTAAGTGGCTGCATAGTACTCCACATTAGATGTGTGCCAGAGAATATTTAAATAACATATGTCTTTGGACATATCAGTTAATTATAACTACATATTAAGCTAATTCTTATTTTTAGTATGAAAACACTGTGAATATTATTTTATTTAAATATTTGTGTATGTTTCCAATTGATCTTTTAAGATAAATTAATTAATGAGGAATGAGAAAGCCGAACTATCTACTTTGAATGCTTTTGATAAATATTGTCAACATGGCTTTCAAAATGTTTATTTAGTTTTTTACTTTCACCAGTAATCAACTTGAGTAAGAATTTATCACTATCTTTACAAATATTAAATTTTGCATAACTCTAAAATATTCATAGGAAATGCTAGTCTTTCTTAATTTTGATTTTATGATTATTCATGAAATGGGACATTATTTATTTTTTGATTATATTTGTGCAATGACTGTGATTTTTTTTAATTCCTTGAAGAACTTTCTTTTCATCAGAATCTAATTTTTTTGCTTTATTTTAGTAATAGTTTCTGTTAGTGGTAATTCTGACACTTTTAGATATAGATTTTTTTTTAACCTTTTCTCTTTGCTGTGTAACTGTGCTAATTTTCTTCTAGACGGAAAAAAATTGTGTGTTTACTTTTCTCAAATCTAGCAACTTTTAAAAAAATATTGGTAATTGTAGATGAACTTAGAATTAATTTTTAAGCAATAAGATGGTATAAAGCCTCTTAAATTATTCTAATAATATTAAGATATATTTTCTTTACATTAATATTTATAAAATATATATACAATATATATTTTATATTTTTATAAATTATATATATAATATATATATTTTAAAATATAAATATATTTTATATATTTTAAAATATATATTTTATATTTTTACATATATTTATATTTTAATCAAAATTAAAACTGTATATTCCAAAATAATTTATTGGGGAAAAATGCTATTTTTCTTCAATCATTGTGAAAATGCTATCTTTATCTTACATTAAGTTCTCGTACAAGGTATGTTCAATTTCTAGCCTGACTGATTTATTCCTTGATCTGACATCACCATAGTCTTTTATAATTTGTTTTATAATTCATTACTATTAGTTTTATAATCCATTACTAATGTGTGATGTTTTTATTCTTCTTTTCTAAACATTTTATATGTGAATGTCATTGCATAAATCTATTTTTCTGAAGTGGTTATTTTGTCATGTTTAAAAAGAGTCTTTTGAGAATTTTCATAAAAATCCTTTTATATTACAGAGTAATTAAGGGAATATCCACATATCAACAATTCCTAATATCATAAAGGATAAAGAAATATGTTTAATTAATACACTCTGGTTTTCATCCAGTTTATTTTTAGACATTATATTGCTTAAAGTATATTTTCTGATTACTTTTTAGATGTAGAAACACTACAGAATTTTGCTCTATTTTTAGCATCTACTCATTATGTTACCATCAATGTTTCAAGTGGCCTTCTTGGAATTTGAAGCAAGATATAAAGCAAATATCTTTTCTGATACCTTGAATTCATACAAACTCAATACTTGCCTTTCTATCCACTTATCCTTGAGTTATGCTTCTTCTATTTATCGTTGCCTACATTATTTTTCCTTTTATCACTCTCTATTACTATCATACCTCATGCTTTCCAAAATAATATACATCAGTTTGTCTTCCCAATTTCCTGAATGCTTTTACTCTTTTTGTCACAGACTCTTCCCACTAATTTCTACCTCTTCCTGCTCTTCTCAGACACTATTATGAAAATATGTATGCCATATACTTACCATTGATAAGGTACTGTAAAATGACGAATGCCAACTTCAAATTAATAACAGTACAAAACTGAAATCCTGTTACTGTCAATTGAATTAAATAAATTATCTTTGTCTTGGAAAAAAGTAATTTAAAAAACACAACTGGAAAGCCAGAATTTTTTTTCTGAATATCACATGTCAAAAGAGATTTTATCTATATTAAGCCAAATTAAATCATTATTGAAATGTGCTGTGTTTCTCATTAGAAATAATCTCAAATCATAAAAAAGTACTCAACATTAAAGTTCTTGACATAGAACTTTAGGAGAAATTGACTAAAACTTGAGTTAAAAGAAAATATTTATCTTTGTCAATATTCAGTGAAATACTCAATTTCAGAGTTTTACCACCAAAGAACATAGTTTCACGTAAGCTGTTTATGATATAAAACTACTAATGTAGTAATTATAATTGATAAGACTGAAAAAAATTAATGAATAGAATGCTGTCTATGTATGCTTAAAATGAGTGCCACAAAGAATGAATTCATATTAATTCTAAATCAGAAATGATAAAATGTCATTACTATGAGTTTATATCTGCACAGGGTGTCAAAAAAATTTTACAAGTTTAAAAAAGAAAAAATGTATTAAATTTGTAATACTCAATTTGTAATACTCAAGTCATGTTTTGTAACTACAAAGTGAGTTACAAAAGGTGCTCAACACAACTTGTATTCATTTTCAGAGATTCTTTATTATCCAAGTCATGAAAATATTTATGCCATATACTAGCATATTACATTTACTTAATTAGAAAATTATAAAAGATACACTATATGAATTTAAAAGTAGAAAATCTTATAAAATGAATTATAATTTGATATGTAAATATAATCTAAATATTTTATAAGAAGGTAAATATATGTTGGAATGTAATACATTGTATATGCTTATAATAAATGTAAATATTTATAATCATACATATATCTAATGTATTTTAAAATATTTAATATATATCATACTTGTCCAAATATGGTTGATTTTTCCCCATTTTAATAAAGAATATAGAAAATAATAGAAGTAATTTTATGTCTACTTAATTAAAATTATTAACGTAAGAATTGAGAAGTTAGTATGAGATAGTAAAAAAGCAGGGGATAGCACAGGGTGGCCCTAAAGTTGGTGTGTAATTTTGGCCACCTTATATAGACTTAATTCACAATTTTTCTTGTGTCACAAACCAGAGTTATATACACATATCTTTGAGAGAATTTTTTAATTGTAAAAACAATTGTACACCTAAGATTTGTAGACCCAACAGTCAATATTTAGACTATGGCAAAATAGCCTGAAAATATTTGAATTTTCTTATTGACATACAACGCAAAATTTTGAATTCATGCATGGTTGAAATTAAAGAACTATTGATCATTTCAATGCAAAAAATCATTTGCTAAAATTCAATATCGCTTCATGATAAAAACTCTCCACAATTGGTTATAGAATGAACATACCTTAGCACAATAAAAGACAATATGACAAACCAAAGCTATTATTATATTAAACAGAAAAAAAAAATTAGAAAGCCTTTCTCTAAAATGTGTAATAATACAAGAATGTTCACTTTCACTACTTTTAGATAACATAGTCTTAACCAAAGCAATTAGACTTGAGAAAGAAATAAAAAGGACATCCAGATTGGAAAGGTAGATGTCTAATTATCCTTGTTTGCAGAAAAAATTATCTTATATGTAGAAAACCCTAAAGTCTCCACAAAAAAACTATTGGACCTGATAAACAAATTCAGTGAAGTTATAGGATTTACAACAAATTAATATACAAAAATCAGTAGAATATTTCTAGGCCAGCAGTGAACAATCTGAAAAAGTAAGCAATCCCATTTACAATAGGTATGATAAAAAATGAAACTTAGGAATAAATTTAACAAAGTGAAAGATCTCCACAACATAAATCATAAAACATTGAAATGGAAGAGGACATAAAAAAGAAAAGATGTTTCATGTGCATAGATTTGAAGAATTAATATTGTAACAATGTTTATACTACCCAAACTAACCTGCAGACTCAAAGCAATTGTTACCAAAATGCTTTTTATGTGCTTCAGGGAAATTAAAAAAAAAAAAAAAAAAGTAAATTTATGTAGAACCACAAAAGACCCAGAATAGTCAAATTAAACTTGACCAAAAGAGACAAAACTGGATGCATCCTATTACCTGACTTTAAATTATACTATGAAGCTATAATAACCAAATAGTTTTATACTGATTAAAAAAAACAGACACATAGACAGATGGAGTGGAATATAGATCGCAGAAAAAAAAAATTATGTATTTACAGTCAACTCCTTTTCAGCAAAGGCACCAAGAACATACACAGGGGAAAGGACAGTCTCTTCAAAAAATAGTACTGGGAAAACTGGATATCCATGTACAGAAGAATGATATTAAACACCTATCCCCTGCCATATACAAAAATCAACTCAAAAATATTTAAAAACTAAGTGTAAAGACCTGAAACTATGAAACTACTAGGAAAAAATATTTGGGAAAAGCTGCAGGAAATTGGTCTGGTTGACAATTTCTTGAGTAAAACTTCAAAAGCACAGATGATCAAGCAAAAATGAACAAATGGATCACATCAAGTTAAAAAAATTCTGCACAGAAAAGAAAATAATCAATAAAATAAAGAAGATATTTGCAAACTATTCAATTGATAAGGAATTTACAACCAGAATATATAAGGAACTCAAACAACAACAAATCGAATAATCCAATTAAAATCAGTGAAAGACATTACTCAAAAGGGACATGAAATTGGCCCAGTATATTTAAAAATGCTCAAAATCATTAATCATCAAAGTAATGTAAATAAACTACAATGAAATATCATCTCATTTCAGTTAAAATGGTTTTGATAAAAAAGATAAAAATTAATGGCTGCTGATGCAGAATTAGAAAAAGAGGAATTCATATGCACTTTTGGTGAGAAATTAAATTAGTACATCCACCCTGGAAAGTTGTTTGGAGGTGCCTCCAAAAAGTGAAAATTGAACTACCATATGGTCCCACTTTGGGGTATATATCTAGAATAGAAAATCAGCAGATTGAAAAGATATCTGAGCTATCGTGTTTATTGCAGCACTATTATAATCGTCAAGATCTGAATTCAACCTAAGTGCTTGTCAATGGATGAATAAAGAAAGTTTAGTACATGCACACAATGGAATATTATTCAGACATAAAAAAGAACGAAATCCTTTCATTTGCAGCAACATGTTCAATAAAACATGGCAGTCACAGAAAGACAGGAACCATTGTTCCCACTTACATGAAACTAAAAAAAATTGACCTCACAGGGGCAGAGGGTAGAATAGTGGTTGTCAGAGGCTGAAAAGGATAGTGGAGGAATAAAGATGAGTTGGTTAATGAGTAATAGAGTCCAATAGTAGAAATAGATCTAGAGTTTGGTAGGAAAACAGGAGACTATAGTTAACATTAACCAACTGTACCTTTTTCAAAGTAGCAAGAGGATAGATTTGGATATTCCTAAGACAAAGAATGTTTGAGGTGATGGGTACCAAATTACTATGTTTTAATAATTCCATATTATAAGTTTGCATCCAAGTATCATATGAACCCCACAAGTTTATATGAATACTATATATCTATGTAATTAAAGTTTTTAAAAAAATTAGAAAGCATACTGTGTATGTAAATGTATCATAATAAAGACTAATGAAAATAGGAAAAAAGGCATGTTGTAATAACAACAAAAGAGACTTTTATTAAAAACAAGGAGTTTTTTGGTAAAAACTGTGCCTGATAACATTTCAAGTATTTGTTCGATTAGACCATATGTTGCAATCACACACTACTCAAGAAAAAGATTTCTGGAAGACACTCAAAGTGATTATAACCTACTGATTCTCAAATTTTATGATTTATTTTTCAGTGGCATCCATTAACCTTGATTTCTAAACCTGATGGCTTCCTGTGGCTCTTTAGATTTAATTCCAACATCCTTAATGTGCAGGTATATTTACATCTGTCAAAATCCTTTGAACAACAAGCTTTAAGTGAGTACAGTTATCTGAGCATATTTTAAGCCTCAGTGAGGTAGCCACAAATCAAAATCTGAAATGGGCCCTATGTGGACCTCTACTACTTCATTCTTGGTTAGCTCCTTCACATGAACTTAAGTCATATATTCACATCATGCCCTAAATTTCTCCTCCATTGATTTTTATATTTTCTGCAATATTGAACACTGTTGAGTCTTTACTCTTTTTTTGGATACCCTCTTCTCTCTTCATTTCTTTTTGTAACTTTCTTTTAGATCTCCTGTAAGAACTTAGGGTATCTATTTGTCATTCACTTCTATTTATTAGGCTTCCAAATTATTGTTTTATCCTCCTAGTCTTTCTCCAAGTTCTTTTGCTAGATGATTCATCACAGCTTAATACTCGGAAGAACAACTACGGGTTATGATAAGATGTGCTCATTTTATGGTCAAGGTATATTAGATTGAGTTAATCTATTCCAATAAGGGTGCATGCCAACTTTTGTATTAATAACCTTTCTAGTAATAAGAAAAAAATTATAATGGTTAAATAATATTAATATAGATATAAGTAAAATCATAAGGATGATAATTCAATTTGACCTACAAAAACTCAATTTTCCTATCTCATACAGGTAATTCAAATTTCTGCATACCTTACATTGGTAGGAGGAATAAATGCCAGTGAAACTACTCTGTAAACTATGAAGAAAATAATGTTTTATTACTTTAAACAAATCTTTAAGTTTATAATATTCTGAATATTAATTAACATTGCAACTTTGTGAAAACTAAAGGGGTTAAAATTTTATTGATCCCATCTACTTTATCAAGAAAATTAAATTGTTTCTATATAGAGTTACACAAATGCAGCATAATTCTAGCCTCTTTTCTATTAAATTGTCAACATGACTATTTTTCTATGTAACCATCTCTTTTTCTGTCCATGTACCTTACATCATGTCCTCCCTTTTTATTTATATTTTGCTTATATAATATTATCTACATAAGAATTTAAGCTTTATTTACAGTACTTTAAACTCCAACTCTCCTTGCTTAACCAGAATAAATGGTTTTAAATTTTCTCTCCCTCTCCCCTTAAATCACTAAAGGATACAAACTTTGGAAGGTTTTAAACAATCAAAGCCTGGGTGATCTAAAGACATTCTCTACAAAATTGTAACAGCTGTGGTTATGTTTTGCTGAGAAACAACAGAGAAGGAAAAAAGAGATGAATATCAAGACAGGGATAAAACATGTTCTTACAATCTCTTCTCCAAAAACTACTCACATACTTTTCAGAAAACTCATAGAAGGGCTTTAAACTCCAGTTGGAAACAACTCCGTAACTGTTAAATACCATTAAGAGGCTGCATAGAGTAGTTTAGAAGGTGAATCGTTGTGACCAGTGAAGCATGGGTTGATGACATTTTGGTCATGTTCATGAACTCTGTCCTTACTCTAATGTCATGGGACATACCCTCATGTTTCCTACCAAGTGTTGGACAGATTTGTATTTTATAATTTAGTTTTTGTGTTTATTCAGTGAAAATCTATAAGAAGTTAAGAAAAATGATGAATTTGACTTACATTTTGAATAATTAATGATAGCTTATGTCATAAAAAGAAACTGCTGGGAAAGGCTGAGTGAGTATTCAAAGGCTACAAGAAGGGGACCAGTTAGGAAGCAAATGCATTGATTTAGGTTAGTTAACTATACATATTTTCAATTATTTTTAATTAGAAGTGATTGTTCCATGTTATCAAATGGCTTTTTGACATCCACAAATTTCTATTTTTTTAATATTCTGATCCATATATGTGATAAATGGAATTAATCTATTTTTAATATTGAACCATTCTTGCATACCTGAAATATAGCTCTCTTGGTGAAATTAATACTATCCATTAATATGTGGTTAGTTGTTGTTTTTGACCCTGGCAATGATACTTCAAAATATCGTTTTTCCTTTGATTTATTATATCAGCACAGACTAATCCTTATTCATTGGGTTATATTTCCATGCTATCATTATTTATAAAAATGCTTAAGTTGTCCTAGGTTTGGGCAATGAGAACTCCTTCAAGCTGGAGGAGTCCTGTGTCTTTCTGATAGTTTCCCATCATTTTGGGGCACTTCTTGATTTTCTAATCCTGGATTGTCTTTCATTTTTTCTTCCCTTGTAGGCCTGCATTCTATAATTTATCCAAAGGGATCTGGGTTCTTGAGGTAGAGAATGAAGAGTTACATTTGGGAAACAAGATCAGTTGTTACCTACATGTATGGCTACTGAAGTGTTCCTACCCCAGTAACTCTCTGTGGACAGAACCAGAGAATATGCATATATTTTAGACACACACATACAATCACACACATTTTTATCTACATTATTGTCATTCTTATTTATGTATACTGAAAAGACATAATTTCACGCTATTTCTATTCAAATTCAATTCTATAGTGTTTTGTTAGTTGTCTACTTTTTCATATCCATAATTTTCTAACAGTGAGAAACCTGGTTCCAACCATCTTTTAATATATTACTTATGTGAGTCAACTGCCTGTATGCAACCAATCTCCTGTCGACACCTCGGTATGGATACCCCCCTTTCCCCTTATGAACTGTTACACCTGGGCCAGATTTGCAGAGTTCCCCGTGTGGGACTCTCCTCATCCCAATCTGGTCCAACAACCTGCAGAGTTATCAGCACACATGGAGGCCCTGTTAACCCTGCAAGTGCTCCAACATCCTGTGTTAGGCTCCTTCCTCATGTGTACTCTGGCTCAAATTCAGTCAGGTTGGATCATCCCTTCCAGCCTGTTATCCAGGCCATCCTGTGATTGAGCTCTAATACTCTAATACTTCTTTTCAGGCTTAGTCTTCACAGAGGCACTTTTTTCATGCCCCTTGAAGCCCAAACCCTATCAAACCCCCTCCCAGCTGCAACACCTTCCTCATCCTAAGCAGACTTTTACAGCTCACAACAGATGGTACTCCTGTGTAGGGAACTTCCTCACTCTTCCTGGGCTTTTATCTCCCACATAGAGCACCTTCCTATGTGAATGTCTTCCTCACCCGAGGCAGGATAGCCCATGCTTGACTGCTTTGCATAAGTGTGACTGCATTCCTCAACTGGATCAGATTATGACAACCTGCTCTGGGATGCATTGATAGAATTGCATTGACATCTGTCCATCAACAACATTCTCACATTTTTCTCTGGTTCTGGTGCCTGTGCAGGCAACACAAAATCTCTAGTAATAATTAAGTCTTCTAATCAAATATCTACATCACTCTTCCTAGACTTCAAACACTTGACTGGGAAGATAACTATTACACTTTATGTTTATTCAATATTAAATATTTGGTTGGATTTGTATTCTTTTTGTCAGCTGAACTTTTATCCAGTATCATTTTTATTATGTTTGAAGAGCTCTTTTTTTTTTTTTTTTTTTTAACAGCCATTATAAAATAGATTGACTGGATCACATGCAAGAACTCTACTTCTAAACAAGTCTGTTCTTTTGGGATTGGGAGATAGGAACAGTAAAAGCATAATGAATTTTCCTTTCATTTAGAATATAGTTTTTTCTTAACAGCATTCACATGAGTGCTGTAGATCTTTGATGTTTTTTCAGATATCTATAAAGTTATTTCTGCTACTTTCTAGTAGGGGAAGGGAGTGTAGAAAGAAAAAATAACATAAATGTATTTATTAAACTGAACTATAAACATAAACATGATAGAGATGATCAACTGCACAGGTATATTTTAACTCAATAGAAAATAACTTAAGGAAGAAAGAAACCCAAGCCTGGACTTTGTAGTCTGCTGTTTTGCTTATGTTCTCTTTCATTTGTAAGTGATAAGTATAGTTGATTTTTGAGTCCTGTCTCCTATATGTGAATTTGTTTTTAATATTTTTCTATATGCTTTCAATTTTGTGTTTGTTTTTTGTTTTTTTTTAATTAAGTTTTTCTTACCACTGCCACAGTACTTGTATATTCCAGTGATTTGGAAGTTATACAGTCCAGGCTAATGTGAAACAGTATCTTGAAAATCTTCCTGAATGAGGCAAGATGCTCACCTTTTTGTTCCTCCTGTAATTACCTATTGATATAAAGTATCGGTGCTACTATTTCAGTTCTACACTGCTGTTACAAACTATTATTTATATATAAAATCTGTAACTTAGCTGAGTAGAGCAAGATGAGGATTAGAAACAATTCCTTACTAGCCACCTGTGGTAACACAGTTCAACTAGAATTCCAGCACCTCTGGCTGGGGTAACTTGTACAGGGACATCATTCCTAAGGCACAGTGAAGCAGTGGTGAACTCCAGGAGTCACTGAGGAGGGTTGGAGTGAGGAGAGCTGGCACACAAGGCAAGTGCTTCCATGCAGGCAGGGGTCAGCCAACAAGCAAATAGTCTGGGGACAGAAAGCAGCTGTCCTGCAGCTGATTGATTTTGGACTAAACAGCTCTATTGAGCAGTTTAAATTGCTTAAATGAGTGAGGAGACTTGAATAGCATCTAGAGGCTGAGATTGAATATGAGGTGGTGTGGATCTCTCATCAGTTTATCTGCTGAGTGCCACCATTGTGGGAAGATCACACCAGAGGAACAGTTCTCAGGGTCCTAGTGCACAGCCGTCTCTGATGCACTACCTGAGCTTAGCCTTGGAAAGAGCTGAGTGAACCTAGCAGATTTCTTTCTTCTAAGAAATCTGGTGAGAGCTTCAGGACCCCAATCATACAGGGACTGAATGCTGACAAACAACCCCTGATGGAGGGCAAATAAGTCAGAAAGACAGGTTTCAATTTCCTCTGCAACTAGAAAGTGGCTTCCAGCTTCCATTTTATATACAACAAAAGCAGCATGTGTGTACTCTGCCTCCTAATATGACAGCACCACCAGGTGTCCAGGCAATATTTATTTATTTATGGAAATAAATAAATAAATACACACACACACACACACACACACACACACACACATGCACAAATATATATATATATATATATTTCTTCCATTTCATCTTCCTTTACACAATTTTGTTCTTAAATTTTTTTCTCTCTTTTTTGTTATCATGGTTGTTGTTGTTTAGGATTTTGTTATATTTTTCTGGTTGTAGTATTTTTTTCATTTTTACTTTCTTCAATAGCAAAGGTACCTCCATTTTTGTTACAGCTTTTCAGCCCCTTTATTCTTTTCTCCTTTTCTACTTCTCTCCTTTTTTCTCTACTTTGGTAGAGATTTTTATACCTTTCTTACCTTTCCCACATACATTTCTAATACAACAGCCAAGGTATCCCTTTTTAACTTTATCTTTTATAATTTTATTTTTAATTTTAATCTATTTTTCTATATATTTTCTTTAATTTTTCTCCCATTCTCTGAGTACTGTGTGGTCAAGGCATTGGTCTGGCTGGACAGGGTCACAGCATTAGTCTAGCTCAAGAAATCATAAGTTCATGGTCTATGGTGTCCTTCTAGCTTTCAGCACTGGAAAGATGGTATTGCACGTCTTCGCTGCAACATGCTGCTGAGGTTTTTGTTGTTATTGTTTTTTCATTTTCTTTTACACTGGTAGAGGTGGTGACATGCTTTTGCACAGGCTAGTAGAAAGCTCCCAGCTTTGAAGAACCCAACAAACCCAGATTCCCCAGGAAGAGGGATATATTTGTGATGTGGTCAGAGTACCCTGCCAAGATTTGCAGGTATAGTGATAACACCCCGCCAATCACCACCATTTCTTCTGTTACTCTCTTTCTCTTTTTCTGTCCTTCTTATCTCCTTTTCTTCAATTCTTTTCTTTAACCTCTTTTTTTTTTTTTCTATTTTTCTGTTTATCTTTTCCTTTTCTTTCATCCTTCTTAATCATTACCTTTCTCTTCTTTTTGGCCTTATACCAAACATCCACTTCAACACCTAAGCTCCAACACACAGTAATTTAAAGCAAAGGAGGTAGTGAGAGAAAAATACTAGGGGAAGAAAGTGAATAAGAAGAAAACACATATTAAAAGGAACCAAAGAAAAATTCTTTTAACATGAAAAACCAAAACAGAGCAACCTCCCCTAATGGACAATGAGGCAGCTACCACAAAGGAACCTACCTATAAAGAATTAATGTAAGTGACAGAAAGGGAATTTAAAATATGGATGGCAAGAACAATAAAGAGAATGAATGAGAAAGTTAGAAAACAGAACCCAAAAATGGATGAAATATATGAAGAATATAGAAAGGGTAAGAATATAGAAAGGGTAAGAATATAGAATATAGAAAGGGTAAGAATATAGAAATATAGAAAGGGTATGAAAGAGCTTAAGGAATTTAAGGAGTTAATCAGAGAATGTAAAGGTGTAGTAGAAAGTGTCAATAACAGTTTAGACTGTGGATATGAAAGAATCTCAGATATAGAAGAAAAAAGCTCTTGAGCTAACACAGAGAGTTAAAGGGGCAGAAAAGAAGAGAGAGAAAAAGTAAAATATTTGTGGACTTTTCCTCTGAAACTCTCCAAACCAGAACAGAATGGTCATCTACCTTTAATATTCTTAGAAAAACAATTTTCACCTAGAATTCTGTAGCCTCTTAAACTAAACTTCAAAATCAATGGAGAAATCATGAATATTTTACTCATATGCAAACACTAAAAAAATTCACCACAACATCAGCTGCATAGGAAATATGTAAACCTATTATCCACACTGGTCACCACAAGGGACCACCAACAAAGTAAACATCAGAAACTAAAGACAAAATCCAGCTTCCACATGATACAAAGCATAAAACTAAGCATTAGACTTTCACAAAATAAGATGAGTAGAACTCCACCACACTTATCAATTCTCTCAATAAATGTTTATGGCTTAAATTCTTCACTAAAGAGGCCAATTATTAAAAAAGAAAGAAAAAAAAAAGCACAAGTTATTCATATGCTATCTCCAGGAAAGACACCAAACTTGAAGTAAAAAACAAGAATCAGGGTGAATGGTTGGAAAACAATATTTCAGGCAAATATAAATCAAAAGAAATGAGGGTTTTCATTCCTATCCTAAGACATAAGAGGATTTAAAGCAACTACACTTAAGAAAGACAAAAAGTTCACTTCATCCTGGTCTTGGGAATAATAAAACAAGTAGATATTTCAATTCTAAATATTCTAAATATTTCAACCAACTAAATGCTCCCTGATTTATGAAACATACCTTGACTTGTCCGAAGTGTGATATCACCTAACACTATTATAACTTAGGACTTTAATACTCCTCTGGAAGAACTGGACAGATCTTCTAAACAAAAACTAAACAAACACATAAGGGACTAAAATATCACCCTAGAATAAGTGGGTTTAATAGACATATACAGAACTCACCATCCCAAAGCTTAGGAATATATGTTCTTCTCATCAGCCCATGGAATATACTCCAAAATAGATCATATCCTAGGATACAAATCAAACCTCAACAACATTTAAATAATTGAAATTATACCTTGTATATTCTCAGACTACAAGGCAATAAAGGTAGAACTCAACTCCAACAAAAATTTTCATCCCCACGCAAGGCATGCTGAAAGATAGTTGGGTCAAGGAAGAGAAAAAGGAGGAAATTGTTAAATTCCTTGAGCATAACAATCATGAAGCTACCCATTGCCCAAACATGTGGGATGATGAAAAAGTATTCCAAAAAAAGAAAATTTATCATATTAGATACCTACATCTAAAAAACAGAAAGAGAGCACATCAACAAGCCAATGAATCATCTTAGGGAAAGGAAAAAGGAAAAGCAATCTAATCCCAAACATAGCAGATGAAAAGAAATAACCAAAATTAAAGAATCATTCATAAAATTAATAAAACAAAAGTATGGTTCTTTGAAAAGATAAAAACAATACACCTTTGGCCTGATTAACTAGAAATAGAAAAGTAAAATATCTAATAACTTCAATCAGCTAGTAATAAAAGGAAATAACAACAGACACCACAGAAAGACAATATGTTATCTCTTACTACTACAAAATACTCTATGCCCAGAAATTTGACAATGTGGGAGAAATGAACCAATACTTGGAATTATATACACGATGACCCTAGATTTAACCAAGAAGAAAAAGATCTCTTGAACAGACCAATGTTAAGCACTGAGGTTGAATAAACTATAAAAAACAAAACTAAACAACAACAACAAAAAAAACAAGCAACAAAAAAGCCCTGGAACAGACGACTTCACACCAGAATCCTATCAAATCTTCAAAGAAGATCTGATACACATACCACAGACTATTCCAAAACATGGAGAGGGAAGGAACCTTCCCTAACACATTTTATGAAGTAAACATCACCCTGATTCCAAAACCAGGAAAGGACTCAAGTAAAAAGGAGAACTATAGAACATCAGTAATAAATATAGATGCGACATTATTCAATAAAATCTTAGCCAATAGACTACAGCTGCACATTAAAAAAATTATACATCACAACAAAGTAGGCTTTATTCTAGTGATGCTAGTTTGGTTAACATATGCCAACCTGTATATGCAATTCACCATATTAATAGAAGCAAAAACAAAGACCATATGATCCTCTCAAATAGATGCAAAAAAAAAAATTTTTTTTTTGGTTAAAGTCAGCATCCTTCCTAGCAAAAACATTTAAGAATATAGTCATAGGTAGCATTTTTCTAAATTTGAAATCATCTACAACAAACCTGCACCAAATATCATACTGAATGGAGTAAAACTGAAAGCTTTTAGAATTGGAGCCAGTCAGTGATTAAACTTCTCAGAGAAAATAAATTATTTCCTTAATACATTCAGGATATTTCTTTAACATTTGCTTGAGCTATTGGTTCATCCTTTCACAAACACTTTGAAGGTGATACACCCATGCAGCAGCATCCATTCTAACTCCTTGTCACATTTGGACCCATGGCCCCATCCCTGGTCTCTGAGTGGACCTAAGAATGAACTGCCTAGGTTACCAAGGTCAAATCTCTTCACTGCCATCCAGAAGCTCAAATTCTGGTTTCAGGTTCTTCTTTACTGTGAGTTTGTGCATTTTGCTTTCTATATTTTTGGCTTGCTCTTTTCTTTTTTTGAACTATAAATACACAAATGAAATACAATATTTCCTTTCATATCTCAATCACTGGCTATATATAGTCTTTTTTCATTTTTGGTTAGTTTACTTAATTATAGTTAAGTAAGCACTCATGAATGCACCATGTGAACAATCTTGTATATATTCCTGATGAACATGTATAAAAAGTTCTATGGGATGTACACCTGGAGAAAGATTGCTAGGTTGAAGAATATGCAAATGTTCAATTATTTGTAATGCTAAAACATTTTCATAAGTATTATTAACATATGAGATTATATGTATCCAGATTTTCTTTTACCTTTGAGACTGTCAAAACTTAAATTATTTGCCAATCAAAATTTGTATGAAATTATCTTGTTTTGCATTTTCCTGGTCAGTGTTTGAACTTCTTTAACTAATATACATTAGTTCCACCTCTTCTTGCTCCCTTCCACTCAGGGCTGAACATGGACCCCATTTTCTGGGAGGACTGATGCAGAACCCCTTTACCTAGGGCTGGACACAGACCATATTCTCTGAACCAGAACAGGCTCATAAAAAACAGTCTGATTGGCATTCCACTTAAGCTGCCACTACTAGACCAGAAAATACACCCTGAATGAAGATCATGTCCCTACACAGGGTCAGTTTTAAAATGAGCCTCTGTCCTCAAGCCCCTGGCACCAAACAGTTAAGACATTCCATCTTCTGAAAAACCCCTGCCGTCAGGATAGGAAAAGCAGTATAATAAATAGACACTGAAAGAAGGCCTGGATGGACTACTCACTGGAGTTCCCCCCTCTGGTGCACCAAAGGTCATATTTTCCTTCTCATCTTTCTATCACTAAAAATCTATCACTTTGCTTATCTGCAGTGGTTTGTGGATTCATTCTTTGAATCTCTGAGACCAAGGACCTGAGAGATAGTGGGGTGGGAAGTGAGATTGATTATTGCTACACTTGTATTAAACGTATTTCAGTCATCCTCTGTGAATTATTACATTAGTATTTTTCCCTTACCCTAATTATTTATAGGCATTTGCTTATACATTCTTAATATTGAGCCTTTGTAAGATTTGTATATTATAAATATGTTCTCACAGTCTATAGTATCACTTTACATTTTCTTTAAGTTTTCTTGCAATGTATAAAAGTTTTATATTTCTTAGTTAAATTTTTCAATCTTTTATATAGCATAATGTCATAGAAATATTTGAAATAGCATAGGCCAGTGAGATGCTTTTGAAAATATGAACTGTCATGTATCTTACTAAAAATTTTTGTCACAATTTTCTTTATGTGGGGAAACTATACACATTTTTAATTCAACTCTTAAAACTGTTTTTTTGTTTTTTTTTTTTTTTTCCAAAGTGAGTCAATGATGAAACATTTGCCTATGTGGGCTTGAGGGAGCAATCTGTCTCTGTGGGAAGCTTCCTCAGAACTACAAGAAGTGTGAACCCCTGAAGATGCCTCTTTTCTACAAACCCAATAGTTAGCCCCAATGTTAGGCCTAGATTCCTGGATCAATTCCAATTCAGAAAATACATAATGCTTACTAAAATTTCCCCTGCAGTTTGAAAGCAATATAGACTATTTCTTCACTTTCATAAAACCTTCACCGTGTTCACACATCTAGTAAATTATATTTTAATCTCCAGGGTGGATGCCATTCAGAGTTGCATTTATTTATCATGGCATAGTCAAAATAAAAATTTGTTGTATCAAAAATACATGTGTAGTTTGAACTTATTTTATTTAACCCGTACGGATTTACTGTCACAAAACCTGGAGATAATATTGCAGAGTTGATAACTGATGCTGCAAAAATTTATAGGATTATGTACCACTAAAAGTGTTAATTTCAAAGGATCCAGTCTGCATTAGCACTATTTCTATATTTTATAACCAAAGTCTACACTTCAGGTTTATGCAGATGTCAAGACAGCTGAAATTTCCAAGACAACACAGAAAATGCAGATACTTCTTTCTAAACTGGTCATCTGTACCTTATTAGATTATACATAGGGTTAAAATTCACTATTAAAATACATAAATAAATCCCTTATAAAGTACAGTCCTATTAAAGTTCTATTTATAAAATCAAAATCATGTGTTAAAAAGGGTTATTTGGCAAATATCTAGTATTAGAGCTTGATGTTTTAATTTTTATTTTGCTGCACAAAATAAAGCCAATAAGAGAAAAAGTAAAAAAAAAAAAAAAATTTTTTTAAAGAAAAGAAAAATGTTATTTGGGGCTAGTTTAACAGTTGAGTTAGATTGAGCACATGATTAATGCCATTGAGGACACAGACTAGGATCATTAGGGCAGTCAAAAAATGAACATAATGAGCTCATGCTTGTAATCCTAGAATTTTGCAAGGCTGAGGTGAAAAAAAGACTTAAGGACAGAAGTTCATGACCCGCCTAGGCAAGACCCCCAACCTCTACAAAAATATGAAAGAATTAGCTGGATGTGGGTGGCACACACCTGTAGTCCGAGCTTCTCGGGAGACTGAGGCTGGAGGATTGCCTGAGTCCAGAAGTTTGAAGTTGGAGTGAGCTATGATGACACCAGTCCACTCCAGCCTGGTGACAGAGGGAGACATTGACTCTAAAATTATACAATTTAAATATATATATATATATATATATATGCATAATGAGATGCAATTTAAATATATATATGCATAATGAGATGAATATGTTATTTATTTTTACATTACCTTTATGTTGAGTTTATTAAAAATGTTTAACTCAAAGTAGTATTACATTACTGAGTATTTACCAAATACATAAGATGAGATTACATATATTTCACTCATTACGTAAACTCACTTAGATGCACAAAGGAATCTTACTTAGATAGTATACATTTTAAAAAGCATGCTATTAGAAAAGTAAGAACACTAGAAATAAATGGGACAAAATTGGTGAACTAGAGACTTTTTTGTCAGATTGGCCAGTGCTCAAAATGATTTTCTGAGTAGAAATAATAATAATAATAATAATAGCCTATACATTTTTTTTTTTTTTCTTTGCTTTATCTAGGACAGGTGAAAATCATCCAGAGTATCTTGTCTACTTCTCTGGAGTGATGTTATGTTTACATTTTAAAAAAGAGAATAATTTTTATCAGGTGCTGCTGTATTTGCCCCAAACAAAAAACCTGCTACCAATCTTATTTCTGATGAACATATCAAAGCAATTGTTGTGTGCCCCATCTTTTTGAGAAAGCATATGTTAAACAGGGCAAGCAAAGATAAACTTTAAAAGGATTCACTTGTCCTAACAGCCCATCTGTTTCATACTCCCTGCAGAGCACACCTTTTTTTTCTGGGGTCCCTTTCAGGTGTGCTCTTACCTTATGTAACACTTTCTTTATTGTAAGTTCATGCTGTGACCCTGTCAGAATTGCTACAGCAGGGGTGACCTCAGTAATGACCATCCGCAGCCTGCCAAGCTAACTTGGTCAGTGTTAGCTGATTAAACTTTTAACAACATCCCCTGTGCGATAAAGGGCAAAATGACAACTTTGCCCATCGTCAAGGTGTCTGTATAATAAACTAATTAGTAAACCACACACTCTGTGGAGCTTTTAATGAGTGCTATCGGCTGGCCTCTGTAATAAAAACCCAGTCTGCCCCCTTTTGGGATTCAATTAAGGCACAGACTGTCATATGCTTGGTCTAGCTGATCAATGAATCCATTCCGACCTTTGTCGGAGCTGTTTGCAAGGTCAGTGGCAGTAGTGAAGAAAGCCAGCTTGGTAAAGGAGATATACCCAACAGCGGCCGACAGGCTCCAAGTCCAGTTGTTAATATCCTTGTGGTCATTTGACATCAGCAGAAGTTTCTCTCATTCAAAGGTTAGCTGAAAGAGAAGACAGCAATGAAAAAAATATATTGGTATCTTTTTACAGAAAGGTCTTTCTGTTATTAAAAAATGATCATTAGTCTGTTAACATCTACTTTTACCTTGCGGTATCTTCTTTTTCTTCACCCAGTGGAATATACTATCCAACTTTTGTTCTTCCAAATATAACTATTGATTTAATTCTTTTCCAGGTGTGAAAACAAATGTAACCTTTATGAAATGTTGTCCCGTTTTTCTGATTCAAGGTGCTGAGGTTTTTAAAAAGAAAATGAATTAGAAAAGATAATATTTCTTATTAAAATGCCCTTGATTTCAGAAAAAAATTATTAAATATTTTTAATATTATATCATGTTTGGTATTAGGATCCTTCAAGTTACATTTCAGACATGACCTTTTTTGAGCATTTGAAAATTCTTATATTTATTTCTTCAAGAAAATATTTAAAAATAAAATTGGTTTAAAAATATTTAAATGGTAGTTTGATAAAAATGAATATATGCTTTATATTTTGAAAATAATAAGTTAAATAGGGACAATAAATAGTAAATATTGTAGAATGTTACATTCCCAGATAATATTTATGGTTTTTATAGAAATCCCAAAGATCCAGGAGAATTAGCAATCTATAATTTTCTTAAGACCTAGGATATAAATATTTTACTTTCAAACCGTGAGGTGGAAATTCATGGAGCTGGAGAATGAGACTCATTAACCATGCAACAATCACCCGCAAAGAAATACTGTTGTATACATATGATGAGTACTTGGGAGATCCTATAGAACGTTACTGTTTATATTAATATAAGGTAAAATATGTATTATAAATGCTATTAAAATATTTAGGTCTGGGAAAATTTATATATTTAAATATATAAAGATTCTACAGTTCATTGTTTTCCACAAAATGGACACCTGTGTTCAATATGTGTTGAAATATTTAAATTGAATAATTTTGAAGTTCAAACATTTCAAACATATTTGCAAAAAAGTAGAATGCAGTTAGAATCAAGCATTTATACCTTTATTTAAGTAATACTGGTGTGGTCTTTAAGCATTATAAATGAAGTTACCATAGAATACAAGAATTCTATTATACAGCCATAGAATATGCAACACTAAATTGTTAACCACAGAATTTATTTTAATAGAAAACAATTGTGTAAAAACTAAATATCCAACCATATAGGACTACTATATTAAAAATAGTGAATATGTCTACTTAGCAAAGTATTATGCCTTCCTTAGGATTGATGATCCAAGGCTTGTTGTCATAGGCACAGTAAAAGGTCCATTATGTGTGTCAGTGAAAACACCAGTGTAAAATAATAACATGTTTTCAGATGAATAATCTCTATTTCAATATGTGTATATATGTATATAAGATGCATATACGTGTATGTGAATATATTCATGTATACATACATTCATATGTGAGTATTCATATGCATAATGTACATATGTGTTTATGAGCACACTGTATATACAAATGCATATGTATACATATTCTAGTTTTTTTTTATTAAGTCTGCATACTTTCAATTTTTACCCTTTCATTACTTTATGATTTCTTCCCTTGATCTACAATAATAATTACATTAGAAAAGAATTAGGAGACATTTTATCCCCACATGATGTACTGCATTTAAAATAAAAATCAAAATACATGTAATTAAAAATTTGGATGTATTTTTTCTTAAGTTTGTAAACTATTTTGAATCAATATATTTTCTGATATATTTGCTTCACAATATTTTTTTCATTTGGTAGTATTTTTACATTAAAGGTATCTGGAAATATGGGCATTATAACTCTTAAAACTCAAAATTTAACTTGAGAGCTTATGAGTCAACATAGATTTATATGAAAAGTTTTACATTTTACAGAATTAACTAAATCACTCAAAAAATCGTAGAATAGTAGCTTTTATAACTGGAATAGATTGTATAGAAAATGGCCTCCCTCCCATTTTCCATTTTCTGTTTGGAAGCAGTGACTAGAAGGGCAATGTTATTTCATAAAGATTTCTTTCTTTCTTTTTCTTTCTTTTTTTTTTTCAGACAGTCTTACTATGTCATCCTCAGTAGAGTGCTGTGACGTCACAGCTTACAGCAACCTCAAACTCTGGGCTTAAGCGATTCTCTTGCCTCAGCCTCCCGAGTAGCTGAGATTACAGACACCTGCCACAATGCCTGGCTATTTTTTTGTTGTAGTTGTTGTTGTTTGGCAGGCCTGGGCTGGGTTCGAACCCTCCAGCCCCAGTGTACATGGCCGGCGCCCTAGCTGCTGAGCTACAAGTGCCGAGCCTTCATAAAGATTTCTTAAACATGTTTAGAATCCAAGGGAAAAGTCTTGCAAGTTCATGATATTTTGGGATAGGGAATGATTATGTAGAAACAAAGTGTAATTGACAGGCTCTTGATTTCTGAGTTCCAATTTCTCTCTTGTCAGGATCAACCCTATTTCTTAAATACAACCATACTTCTCCCTCACATATACATATACACACATCCATGCAAATGTACACACAGACATACACAAACAGATCCAACTGAGAATTAACAGGACGGATATTTTGAGTGTGCTAACTGAGGTCGTAGGCATAAATCTGAAAGAAAAAAATAATCTAAATTCTTCAAAGAGCTCAAGTTCAAAACATGTCATTGATGCAATTCTAAGAAATATAAAAGTATGTCCTGTGCCTTATAACTTATCACGTTTTTGTCTGTAAGAATACCGAATTTTTAATAAGTAAAGATGCTATACATCT
Source organism: Loris lydekkerianus (assembly GCA_963574355.1). NCBI lineage: Eukaryota > Metazoa > Chordata > Mammalia > Primates > Lorisidae > Loris > Loris lydekkerianus. The sequence goes on along the minus strand of CAUYPK010011889.1, from coordinate 33,403 downwards.
GGTTTTGACCACTTTGCTCATGTGACAAAGGTATATCAGGTTTACTCATTAAAATTTCTTCACAAATATTTGTTTTAAGAGTTGAATATGTTCAGTTTAGGTCAAGAGAAATAGATTTGAGGGATAGTTATAGGCTGGGTAAAATCAAGAGGGAAAATACTTCCTATGCTGCCCCAAATAAATTTACTATCTAAGTTGGCATCAAATCATTGAGTTTATATCTATTTCCAAGAAACTAATTTTCTGATATAATTGGACTAATCTTGCAACATTATGTCTTTGCAATCTATGATTTTATATGAAAATGAAACTGCAACATAAAGAAAATAATCAAATTTTTACCAAAGCCAGGAAAGTCTAATGTTTTCAATCTCTATACTATTTGAGTAATTTGATATTAAATGGATAAAAATTCTATTTATATGAGCAAATTTAAATAAATAATTTGTGTTTAACATTTATAAAATTTACAGAAACATAAAATGTAAACTTTTGGGGGTTGTTCATGATGGAATGATTTACTGTGCATTCCCTCACAGATATCATTCCTTTTATGTTTGATGAACATGTTTTATGTTTGATAAAAACACATTTAACATCATTTCTTTAATGATGTCATATTTCTATTCATGCTATAAAGTACCTAACAGAGTAAAGGCATATGATAAATGGAAAACACAGCAAATGCTGATTGATTTTAACTGGAGTATACTCAACATACGTTCCTAACATTGGAAAGATGTTAATCCACAGAAATGTATATCCTTTATGTTGTAAAAGAAGTACAACCCCACCTCTTGCTAGATATGTGGAGGAAAGGATATAATAACGAATTCTATCTTCCAGCTATTCCATGAGGTGTTTTATAGCTTAAATAGATCCTTATTATTATTTTTAATTAGAAGATAAAACTAAGGTTTCTTTAATTATTGAATATTAGACATCATTCAGGTATCATTATTCCATGATTAACTGTGCCCCTTCAGATTTGCCAACATGATCAAATATTCACTGTATTTGCTATATATTTTTTCTTTACATATTATATTTATTTAGTTTGACTTTGAAAATATTTCCAATGTTAACTCCAACATGTGAAGAACTTGGAAGTTGACATTCTCTTTCTTAAAGTCAGATAAAGGTGGACAGACTGAAAGTCAATGATTCTTCTTTCACCTGTAAGAGAAATGAAATTGCGGGACACTATGGCACCTTGAAATCTAGAAAGACATGTGCATCTACAAAAATATAACAGTTGAGATTTGCTAATTTGAAGCAAAAGACACTGGAAGAAAAACTAATGGGGGGATTTAAATTATTTAATACGGGCATTTAAGACTAGGAGGAATGGCTGTAGGATGAGTGTTGCCTCTGCAGCCTCGCATGAAACAGAAGTTCTGGGGTATGCAGTCTTGAGAGCTTCATGGATTTTCATTCCAGAGACCTAAACTGGCTTTCATAAGGAGAAAGGAAGAATAATCACTATGGAATTGTCCCATGGTTCCTCCTCTATAACAAAAGTCTCCAGACAAAAATGTTCTTTGCCAAAATTTAATTCTTAAGACTTTAGCAAAACAAAAGAATTCCTTTCCATTAGAGCCCTCTCCAGCCTTCTTGGCTCACCTAAGAGCACAAGATAGCATAGTAAACAAGATTTAGGGGTTCCAAAAAAAGATAAAAATAAAAATAAATAAATAAATTACAAACTTTTTAGCAAAAGAATAGAGGAGGAGACAGAGAAAACAAAACAAAACAGAACAACATACCACTGGGAAACACTCATGAATCAGGTGAAGGTTAGACATGCAGATCTACTAAAAGACTGATATTCCATCATGAGATTATACAGTGTGTTTCAAAGTCTCCCCCTAAACTCACCAAACAGAGGGAAAATGGGAAATTGTAGCTAACTGTACTTTTAGTTACTAAATATTCATTACAAAATTTTACAAAATATTTACAAAACATTCTCTATGTACTGACCACCTTTCATAAATTTTTGTAATGAATATTTTGTAAATAAAGGTACAATTAATTACAATTTCCCATTTTTCCTATTTGTGGCAACTTTCAGGGGCAACTGCTGAGCATCCTGTAGAATGTTCTCTCTTCCTGAACCCTATCACCATCATCAGTAGGGATCCATATATCAGCAGATTACACTTGGAAAATCTGTGAGATACAGACTCTCTAAAGAATTCAAAATTAGGGCTAAAATTCGTGTGGACAAAAGCACATGGGGACTAAGGGAATCTGAATCTGTACTATGGCAAATATTAAAACTAGCCTACATTCTGACCATATTAATATAAATTGTCTCACTAACAGCTACTTTAGACCAGTTCCTTTACTCACTATAACATCTGGCTTCTCACAGAAATTTATAAGGCATGTAAAAAGACAAGAAAAAAACACATTTTAAGAGGAAATGCAATCATTTGGAGCAGACTCCAATATGACATGTATACTGAAATTATCAGGTAGGGAATTCAAAATAACTATGATTAATATGTTAATAGTTATAAATAGTAAACAACATACCCAAATGTGTAATGAGAACACAGACATGGACACTTTAAGGGAACAAAAGGATATACTACAACCAAAACACAATAACAGAAATCAATGTCTTTTTTTGTGCACATCAATTAGCTCAACACAGCTTAGGAAAGAATCACTGAACATAGAAAAACAGAAACTTTTCAATTTAGAAATCAAAGAGTTAAAAGTAAAATATCAGGACAGAACATACATGAACTATGAAAAAAATACCAAAAGGTATAATTATGCATTATTGGAATAGAGGTAGGGCAAGAAAAGAGAGGAGAGAAAAATAAATATTTGGAGAAAGAGAGGTCAATAATTCTTTCCAAAACCAAAACAGATCCCAAAACTAAGAGTATACTAGTCAAGGTAAGTACCAAACTACCCAATCAAAATATACATGTGCTGAAGCAAGCCATATTCAAACTGTAGCATGCAAAAGATGAAGTGAAAATCTTGAAGAAAGACAGAGAGGTAAAATAAAATCTTAAAATACAGAAGAACAAGGATAACCACTGTGGAAGACTCCTCATCAAAAATCATGTAATCAAAAATGGAATGGAGTTAAATACTTAAAATCTTGAAAGCAAAACCCCACCAATTTAGAATTCTATTCCCAGAAAAATTATTCTGCAAAATGAAGGAGGAAAAAAATTTAGAAAAATAAAAAGTCAGATAATTTACTCTTAGTTGGCATTGCCTGAAAACAAATTTTAAAAATAGTTTTTTAGGCAGAGGAAAAAATGACACAGGGCAGAGATTTGGATCTGCATAAAGAAATGAAGAGCTTCAGAGAAGGATTGTATAAAGAAAATATAATTTAAAAAAATTTTCTGACTGCTAATTAATCTAAACAATGACAGTTTGAAGTTATAATAGTAACAGTGCTTTGGGAAATTATAGCATATGGAAAGAAATGACAGCAATATGACAAATAATCAAAGGAAAAAATTGGAAACACTCTGTTATATGGTGGCAACACTACATGTAAAGTGGTATAGTGTCATTTGAAGATAGAATAAAATTTATTACATATGTATATATGATTATATATAAACACTAAATCATTTTATGACAAAACATATATGTATGCTAATGTAAGAGATGACATGAAATTATGTAACATGTCCAGTAAAAACCAAGGAAGACAGAAAATAAATCAGAAAAGAAGACTAAGGTACAAAACACAATGAATGGAAAACATTAAAAACCACGTTTGATGTAAATATAAATATAAAAATAAACATTATTAATGCAAATAATATAAAAACACCAATGAAAGAGAAATATCCTCATATTAAATAAAATAAGACACAACTATATGTTGTCTATAAAAAGGAACTTTAGGCTTGGCACTCGTAGCACAGTGGTTAAGGCACCAGCCACATACTCCAAGGCTGGTGGGTTCAAACCCAGCCCAGGTCAGCTGAACAATAATGACAACTGCAACAACAACAACAAAAAAATAACCAGGCATTGGCCAGCACCTGTAGTCCCAGCTACGTGGGAGGCTGAAGCAAGAGAATTACTTAAGCCCAAGAGTTTGAGGTTGCTGTGAGCTGAGACACCATGGCACTCTACCAAGGGTGACATAGTGAGACTCCATCTCAAAAAAAAAAAAACTTTAAATATAAAGACTCAGGTTAAAGGTAAAGGGATGAAAAGATATATTTCATTTTAACAATAATCAAAAGATAGCAAATATAGTGATGCTGAATTTAGAAAAGGTAGACTTCAGAACAACAAAAGATTATTGGGACAAAAAAGATCATTATCTAATCACAAAGGGACCAATTTTCCAAGAAGATATAACAACCTGAATTTGAATGCACTTGTATTAGTCAGAGTTTTTCAGAGAAGCAGAATTAATAATAAAGGTAGATAGATAGAGAGATAATTTACTATGGGAAGTGGCCCACAGGATTATGGAATCTGAGATGTCCTATAATATAACATCTGAGAGTCAGTAATGTGTGATCCAGTCAAAGTTCAAAGGCTTCAGAATGAGGGAAGCTGATGATGTGGCTCTTAGTCTGATGTCAAGGGGCTGAGAACATGAGGATCCACTAGGGAAAATTCTGAGGTCAAAAGGCAGGAGAACCTTGAGGTCTGATGTCCAGGGGTAGGATAAGAAGGGTGTCTTAGTTTTAAAAGAGAGATTAAATTTGACTTTCTTATGCCTTTTTGTTCCATTTGTGCCAACCTTGCTTAAGGGTAGATATTCATTACTAAGTCCATGGATTCAAATGCCAATCTCTTCCAGAAATATCCAGACTTACCCAGAAACAATATTTTACAAGCTCAAGGTATAACCTGTGTAGTCAAATTGACACCTGAAATTAATTATCACAACACTAAGAAGTAAAACTAATAGAATAAACAGATAAATAATCAAATGTACTATTATTGTTAGGGGCTTAACACTGCATTCTCAGTATTAATAGATCAGGCACGCAGAAACCAATAATAATATAGTTGACTTTAACAGTCTTATTAACCACCTTGTCCTAATTAACATTTGTAGAATATCACATTTAACAACAGCAGAACACATACTCTTCTCAGGTTCATATGGCATAGCATCCAAGACAGAGCCCATCCGGAGGCCTCAAACACACATTTACAAAAAAAAAAAAAAAAAAAAAAAAAAAAAAAAAAAAAAAAAAAAAATCATACAAAATATGTTTTTAGACCACAGTGAAATTAAACTACAAATAAATCAATAAGACTATCAACAAATATAGTAGAACTTCTGTAAGTTGACCACCCATGGGACTGTAACAAATTAGTCCACACACAGAGCTGGTCCTCATAAAGAGTTAGACCTATTGATACATACACAAGGTGCATATCCTGGTAGAGAATAAGACTATGAAAATTAGGTCAACATCAGAGGGTAGTCAAGGTAGGGAGATGGTCAACAATAGAAGGCCTATTGTCTTTGGAAATAAAGCAATACACTTCTAAATAAACTATGGGACAAAGAAAAGTTTCAAGAAGAATTAAAAGGGAAAATACTTTGAATTAAATAAACATTTAATTATATTTATTTATGGAGTAAACATGAATACTCATCAAAACATTTTAGATGCAACAAAACCAGGGCTTAATGGTAATTTATAATTTTATATGCATATATTAGAAAAATAAAATCTAAATAAATAAATGAACAAATAAGTAACATATTTTTAAGAAATGAGAAATTTCTTGATATGTATCAAGGTCAATATATAATCCAGGGATACATACTAAAGTCATTTTCTTTCCTACATAACAGCAATAAATAGTTGGGATTCAAAGTTTAAAAGAAAATACACACCATTTATAATACAGCAACTTCCCTCCTGCACCACTGCAAATAAGTATCTGGGTATAAATCTAACAAAATATGAACAGAAATAGCATCCTGAAAATACGAAACACTGATAAAATGAATTCAATATATATTAATGAGATATTCTATTTTTTATAGATGGTAGTATCAATATTATTAAGATGTCAATGTAGCCTACCTAATTTTATCCATGAATTAAATGAAATTCAAATAAAAATCCCAGTAAGATTTTCTTTCTTTTCTTTTCTTTTCTTTTTTTTTTTCAGGTATCAAAACACTGACTTTAAGATTCATAGGGAAAGGCAAAGAACCTAGGATAGCAAACACAATACTAAAGCTGAAGAACAGAGTTGGAGAACGCACATCACCTAGTTTTAAGATGTACCACAAAACCATAGTAAACAAGAGACTGCACTGGAAAAATGATAAACACATAGATCAATGGAATAAAATGAAGAGCATAGATAAACTCATACAAATATAATGAATAGATTTTTCACCAAGTAGCTAAAGCAATTTACTGGAGAAAGGCTGGTCTCTTTGAAAATTGTGCTAGAAAAATTGGATGTCAATATTGGTGACAGTAAAAACAAAAACAACTAACCTTAGACACAGACTTTACATTTTACACGGATTTAACATAAACTAGATCACAGATATAGATGCAAAATGTAAAATTATAAAATTTCTAGAAGGCTGAGGGGAACATTTAGTAGATGAATTTTTGACAAAATACCGGAAACATAATGAATGAAAAAATAGGCAAATTGGATTTTAAAATTAAAATTCTCTGTTCTGTTAAAGGTATTGTAAAAAGAATCAAACTGTAAGTTGCACAGTGGGAGAAAAGCTTTGCAAAACACATATCTTACAAGAAAAGTTATCCAAAATATACAAAATAGTCTCAATATTCAACATTAAGAAAATTAACAACTCAATTGAAAATGGGCAAAAGATCTAAACAGGCATCTTCATATCTTTGCAATTGTGAATTATGCTGCCATAAACATTTGGTGCAGGTAGGTGGGTTTTTTTGTTTGTTTGAGACAGAGTCTCATTTTGTTCCCTTCGGTAGAGAGCTGTGGCATCACAGCTTATAGCAACCTCCAGCTCTTGGGCTTAGGCAATTCTCTTGCCTCAGCCTCCCAAGTAGCTGGGACTACAGGCACCCACCACAATGCTCTGCTATTTTTTTTATTGCAGTTTGGCTGGGGCCAGGTTTGAACCCACCACCCTCGCTATATGAGGCTGGTGCCTACTCACTGAGCCACAGGTGCCACCCAGTGAGCAGGTGTATTTTTAATATAATGCCTCCTTTTCCTTTCAGTAGACACCTAGTAGTGGGATTGTTAGAGCAAAAGGTAAGTCCACTTTTAGTTCTCTAAGAAATCTCTATACTGTTTCTCTTTTAGCGACTATATCAATTTACATTCTTACACAACCTGCATAAGCATTCCTTTTCAACACATCCACACCAACAAACATTGTATTTTTCCTTATTAATAATGACCATTCTGGCAGGGGCGAGCATTCTGGTTTTAATTTGCATGGATCAGTGGGTAAGGCGCCAGCCCCATATACCGTGAGTGGTGGGTTCAAACCAGGCCCCGGCCAAACTGCAACAAAAAAATAGCCAGGTGTTGGGGTGGGCAACTGTAATCCCAGCTATTCGGGAGGCTGAGACTAGAGAATCGCCTAAGCCCAGGAGTTGGAGTTGCTATGAACTGTGTGATGCCATGCACTTGGCCCAGGGTGATAAAGTGAGACTCTGTCTCTACCAAAAAAAAAAAAAAAAAAATTGCATTTCTCTGATAATTAGTGGTATTGAGCATTTTTAATGTTTATTGTCCATTTGTCTATCTTCTTTAGAACAAAGTTATATCTTTTGTCCACTTTTTGATGTGGTTATTTGGTTTTTCCTTGTTGATTTATTTATTTGTAGATTCTGAATATATCATTTTTGGATGTATAGTTTATGAATATTTTCTCCCATTCTGTAGATGTTCTATTCATTCTGTTGATTATTTCCTTTGATGTGTAGAAACATTTTTTTAATTTCCACTTATTTATTTTTCTTGCTGCCGTATTTGATTTTGGGGTCTTAGGTATAAATTCTTTGTGTAGGGCAAGATCTGGAAGAGTTTTTTCTACATTTTCATTTAGAAGTGTTATGATTTCTTTCATCAATGTTTTGTAGTTCTTTTTGTAGAAATCTTTTACCTCCTTGGTTAAGTATTTTATTCCCCTGGTAGCTATTGTAAATGGTTTTGAGTTATTGATTTGATTCTCATGCTGACTGCTATTAGTATATAGATATGCTACTGATCTGTATACATTAATTTTGTAACCTGAGATTTTATCAATTTTAGGAGTCTTTTGGGGAGTTGTTAAGGTTTTGTGAGATGACAGCATCAAGTAACTTACAAATGAAAGACACCCAACTAACTCTCAGAAAACCTCACAAGCTGGAAAGGAATAAGGTTCTATTTTCAATCTTCTTAAACAGAGTACTTGTCAGGAAATTAATATTTTTATCCTGAAAAGCTAAGTTTTGTAAATGAAAGAGACATAAAGAATTTCTCAGACAAGCAAACACACAGTAATTTGTTATCATAGACACAATCTGCAAGAAATCCTTAAAATTCTCCACACTGAGCAGAATAATCAATGCCCTCCAATATAAAAATAAACAAAAGTAAAAACTCATGCCCTTGTAAAACAGTTAACAAGGGAGAAAATAAAACAACTAGGTGTCAGTCATCATAACAACTGGTACAGTATCTCACACATCAGTGCTAATATGTAATGGTCTAAGCGCCCTTCATTAAAAGATATAGATTAATGCAATGAATTAAACACCCACACGCGTGTGTGCGCGCGTGTGCGTGCACACACAAATATATGCTGTTTCCAAGAAACCCACTAATTCATAAAGATTCTGATAGACTCAAGGTAAAGAGGTTAAAAAAAAAAAATCCATGCAAATGGAAACCAACAGTGAGTAGTAGCTATTCTTATATTAGAAAAAAATAGACATTAAAACAGCCATTAAATCAAAGACAATAAAAAAAGACAAAGATGTTCATTCTGTAATTAAAAAGGCATTGATTCAAGAAGATATAACAATCCTAAATGTGTATACACCTAATAAAAGAGCTCTTAGAATCATAAAACAAACACCATTAAGGAAAGAAACTATAACATCATAATAGCCAGTGACTTTAATATTTCACCGACAGAGTAGATCATTGAGTCAGAAAATCAACAAGCAATGAACTTAATTGGTACTCTAGAAGAAATGGACCTAGAATATATTTTCAGAACACTCTATCCCAAACTTCAGCATATACATTCTTCTCATTAGCACATGGAACCAAGCCTTACCATGTGATCCAGTACTTAGGCTCCTGGGTATTTACTCAATTGAGTTGAAAACCCATAGTATACAGATTACTGTTTTATAGCACTTTTATTCATGATGGCTACAAACTGGAAGTAACCCAAGTATCTTTTAATAGTGAGGGGATAAATAAGTGAGTGGATAAACTGTGGAACATCCATATGAAACACCATTTGGTAATAAAAGAAAATGAGCCATTAATTTAAGCCAAATCTAAGCAAAAACAAGGATGAAATTTTGGCAAACATAAAATAACGGACACAGTATTAGATCAATTGTTGCTAGGAATTTGGGGACAAGGAAGAGTTAAATAATTGAAGCATAGAAAGTGCTTAGAATGGTAAAATTATTCATATGTAACTCCAATGGTCAAAACCCACATTCCTTTATAAACAAAAAGTAAGCTTCAACATATGCAAATTATAAAAAGTTATTTAAGAAGTCAGGGATGTCAGGATGGAATTTAGGTCATGATAAATGTATATATAAATGTATGGAATAACCTCAGGGATAAGAATGGGTTCTGACTAAGTAGCTTTGGAAATGAATGGAGTATAAAACAGAGGCAAATGGAAGTGGACACAAGCACTTCAGTGGATAAAGTTGCTTCCCCTGGGGGTATGTGATAATTATTATAAAATCATTGTTTATAATACTTAAATTAAACAACTCAATGGGCATTGAATGATGGAGACCAGTTCCTCACTATTGTAGGGTAAGTTATTGACAAGTGTTGAAAGCCAGAATAACTCATGTGGACCAGAGCTGGAGACATCAGTCTGAATCCATAAGTGTCTGACAATTAAGTTTACATACTTGCCACCGTGTGCTTACTTGGCAGCACTACACAAACAACTCAGTAAGGTTTCATAACCTCAGTATATCTGTGTCACAACTGCATTCTTGTCAACATGTGACAGTATCTTGAAGAGTAGTGCTTGTTATTGTTGTTGGGTGCTTTTGTGTACCATATGATGACAGTACATATATCATTCCAAAAAATAGTAGATGGTCATTCCAATAAAAGAATTTCCAAAATTTCCTTGAAGGGTGGACTAGACACTGGCATCAGTGCATGCATCACTTCCTAAGAAAAGTTCTTCAAAGGTGACCATAGAGATGTTTACCAATGAGGCATGTAGCACTTTTTCTACGACAAACTTGCAAACTTAATTGTTTGTAAGGGACTTGTATGTCCCTTATTCTATTAAACAAACTAAAAATTATATTTTACAACATAATTGGTATAATAACATACTATTATTATATAATAACATTTTCTTTGACTTTCAAAACCTACAATACCAAATGAATGGCTTGGTTCTTTTAATCTGTGCATGGAGAATGTTCATATGGTGTTAAGATGCTGAAAAACGGAAGTTACAGGTTACTCGACACCTATATCTATCTACTTTTTCCACAGAAATGTTCACAGCAGTTTTAAGCATAAAAACCAAAAACTGGTGTGCACTAACAAGACATTAGCTAAGCAAATTGTGTAATATTCACACAATAGATACATAGAATGGTATTTAACAAATAAAAAGAACTACTGATACTTGTCATAACATTGGTGAATTTCAAAAACATTAAACTCAGCGGTAAAGTTCTAGAAGATATTAAATTTATCTATAGTTAAAAAAAATCAAACTTGAAATAGTACAATGCTTGACTGGTAAAGGCAATGTAGGAATTCTCAGGGGAGCTAGTAATATTACGTATCTTAAAAGGAAGAAGGTGTATGCATTTGCCAAAACTCTTTGAAAGACATACTTAGGATTTGTGCAATTTACTACACATAAATTTACCTCAAAAAACAAATTGAACTACAAATAAAATATTAAACTCTAGTTACTGATTTTCATGTGAGGTATGTAAGGGGAAGTGTAGGGGGTGTCCTTGTACTTTCAGCTTGTTTTGAAATAAATCAAAAAATGTGAAATGACTGATGTACCCAGAAATCATAGATAGGTAGATGTGTGATAAAGCAAAGCGTTAATTTGTGATAGTTTGTAGGAATAATGAGCCACAAAGCTGTGTATATTCTAATCTCAGGAGCCTGTGAATATATTACTTTATACAACAAAAGGGATTTTGCAGATGTGATTAAGAATCTTGAGTTAGCAAGGTGTGGTGGTGTTTTCATGTAGTCACAGTTAATTGGGTGGTTGAGATGGGAGGATATTCGAGTCCAGGAGTTTGGAGCTCCGGTAGGTCTATAATTGTGTCACTGCTCTCTCCAGACTAGGCAAAAGAGAAAGACCCTCCATCTCTGTCTTCCCCCCACCACACACACATTTCAAAATGTTAATAGGGTACAAATACTGTTGCTACATGTATACCTAAACAGTGCTTAAATTGGACCGTTAAGTGTGTCTGTTGCATATAGACTCTTTCAAATGACCATTATTGTAATCCATGAAGATACTATAGAAAAACCAATAATTCACAATCATTTACTAAAGCATCTTCCTAATCCTTCAAACTTTCCCTAAGGTATTCTGTTTTTAAATGAGGGATAAGATTCTTTTGAGTACCCACCAGCAATTGTTTCTTATATTAAACCAGAACTTTTCTTTCCCTAGATGGCTTTATGTCATTCATATTCATTCTGAAAATCTGATTCTATTCAACATATTATTATTATTTTATTATCTTTATCTTTTTAGTTATTTTAGCATTTTAAAAAATGGGCTTTTAAAAGTTCTTTTTCTGTGTGTGTGCATTTTTTTTCTACTTAGGTTTTTTGTCACTGCTTTCTCAATTTTTATCTTACATAGTGTATCTGGGACACATTTCCTGCTCTTTTCAGGCTTGTCATAAACTAAAATAAGTTTAAATATCTCAAGCGTTTGGTCTTTGCCCTAAATATGCTAAAGCAAGGGAAATAGTCTTTATTAATAATTCTACCTTTCTAAGCAAGTCATCACATAAGAAGGGCAGCACTTTAATTAATTAATACATGTACTCAGAGGAAAATTAAACAGTGGAAATAATAAATGTGGACATGTCTCTGAATATTTGAACTGAATTTTATTATTTAAGTTACCAGCAAATTTAATTTGTAGTCTGAAGCAAGATAATACTTAGAAGTGTTTTATTCTTAGAACTAAAAATTCTAGATCACTAAGAGTTGATACCTTTGCTCTTTAAAATCTGTTTAAACTACTTAGTATGGGCATAATTTTAAAGATGTTTAGGGACAAAATTTTTAAATATAATTAATACATAACATTCATAGCACAAATACATTAGTTTCCACACACAATTGTTATACACTGATATCTGTATATATTTTGAGAATCCCTAAAGAAGTTTGCTTCATTTCATCTAGTTTAAAAAGATGTCAAATACTTAGGTTTTTTGAGATGTTACAATACTTCTATTAATAACATCAGATGAATCAGGGGAAGGTGGTATGTGACAGAAAGTGTGCTTAGTTTTGTTTGGGTTACATTCAGCTTTTACAAGGACTGATAAATCCAACGAAGTCAAAAGGAAATAAGTGTAGGTTTTAAAATTCTCCCTCAAAAATTTGGAAAAAAAAAAATGTTTTCTGACTGCCCTATTTAACATTGCAACCCTATTCTCCTTGGAACATACTACTTTCTATATAGTTTGGTTATGTGTTTAATTTATTGTCTATATCCCTCCTTGTCATAAAGTAAGCTCCATAAGGAAAATGATTATTGCTTAGCTGTTTTACTGCTGTGTCCCTAATGTTTATAGTAGATGAAAGTTCTCAATAGGTATGTATTGTAACATTATAAATCCATATGGTGAATGATTATTTTGAACAATCGTGACAAAATTCTAAGTTTACGCTGATCTCATAATAGTATGAGACATTTAGAGAGGTCGACTTTTTGATGAAATTCAAGGTAGAATTATAAATTATCATACTGAGAGGTTTTGGTTAAATACATAAATAATCAGGACAAAGAGCTTCTTAACATTAATAACTGTTAGGTTATTAATTCTTTGTAAATAAAATAAAATGATAAATTTTCTGTTATTTTCTCCAGCTATTCTAGTTGCATGAGGCAATACTTACGCAAATTTATCAAAGACTACGCTTTGGGGAAGTGCATTAGAATGTGAGAAGGGAAAGCTAGGAGAAAAGTTCTAGTACTTGAGAGAAGTGAGCTTATATTTTCACTAAGATCTAGCTTAAAAATATGTGATTCAAAAGCAGACTTTAAAGTTCCCCAATTTAGAATTACAATGTCTTTTTCTTCTTGGTCAGGAATGATAAACTGAGGAAGATAGGTCAATTTTTTTTTTTTCTAGAACCGTTTAAAAATAGATTATCATCTTTCTGAAGAAATTTTTATGGTGGTCTATTTTAAGATATCAGATTAGCCAAAATGAACTTGCATTGTTCTTTTCAAGTGCTGCAATCCTGACTTTAAATCTTTTTAACAGTTATGACGGAGTAGAATATATGTTTCAAAGAAAGTATCAAGTTCAGATAATTGTCCATAAGGGCAAATTCTCTTTGAGTATCAAAGTGAATCAAGTGAAATTTTAAGTTAATTTTTTTTTTTTTTTTGTAGAGACAGAGTCTCACTTTGTCGCCCTCGGTACAGTGCCGTGGCCTCACACTGCTCACAGCAACCTCCAACTCCTGGCATAGGCAATTCTTTTGCCTCAGCCTCCTGAGTAGCTTGGACTACAGGTGCGCAACACAACGCCTGGCTATGTTTTCGTTGCAGTTTGGCCAGGACTGGATTTGAACCCACCACCCTCGTTATAAGGGGCCAGTGCCCTACCCATTGAGCCACAGGTGCCACCCCTTAAGTTACTTTTTTAAGTTATTTTTCTGCTAATATATTCATGATTCTCTCCTTCTGTCTCTCTTTGTTTCTTTTTTATCAAGGTATATATTTCTAGTCCTAAGTGAAGTCATGCATAAATACAGAAACTTTTTTTCTCATTTATTAAATTAGTGTTTTGTGCAGGATTTTCATTAGGAAAGACACTCAAGAAAGGTAAAATTTTACCATTGTAATTTAATGGTATGGTTTCTATGGTTTAAATGAGTCTCACAAAGTTTATGTGCTGGAAATTTAATTTCTAGTGCAACCAGTATTGAGAAGTAAGGCCTAATAAGAGGTAATTAGGTCATAAGAGCTCTGCCCTCCTGAATAGATTAATGTCTTTATTGTAAGAGTGGTAAGTAGATTATTTTAAAAATGAATTCAGCCTACTCTGAACTGGTTTTCTTTTCAAACTGACTTGCCCTTCACCTTCTGCTGTAGAATAATACAGCAAGAAAGCCCTCACTAGAAACAGCTCCCTCCACCTTGAACCTGGAATTCCCAGCCTCTGGAAATGTAAGATTGTTTTTTCTTTATAAATTATCCAGTCAGTGATATTCCATTATAGCAACACAAAAGGGACTACAACAGTGGCATTTTACATTTCTAAATCAGGAATTAAATAGGATATCTAGACCTAACATCCTGATAATGACCCTGTTTTGATTTGGCATTCCCCAGGGTAATTTGTTGAAACTGCAGGTTATTTCCTTAAAACCTTTTAAAACTTTTGCTTAGGTTATCCTTTGGCCATGGAAACCCGGAATTTGATCTCAGGATGGCAAAATTAGTCTTATGATTATAAACCAATGAAGAAAAAGAAATGTGCATGTGTGTATATTTATGTGTGTGTAAAATATTGCTTGTGGTCCAGAACTCTCTTGAATCTAAAGAAACTTGATCCCTCATTAAATTATAAGACCATCCTTCATCCTTAGATTTGTTTTTTCATCATATCAGAAAAAGAAATTAAGTCCCCTAGGTTCAACCTATTATGCTTCTTTATCCAAACAAACCAAAAAGATTCAATATAAAATTTCAGCACAATGACAGAGGTCTTCCACAGGGTGGGGAAATGAGAATTCAAATCCGAAAGCCTCATCCCACACCTGGGAAAAAACTCATTCTTAAAAGAACTTGGGAGTCTTCTGTCACAGCTCCGGTCCTGGCCAAGATCTTATCTGTGACCTAGGCTCCAGCTGGGTCTCTGGTTGCCTCAACTTCCTCTGTCTCAACCCACAGCCTTCTGGATATCCCTTTCTTAATTCCCCTGCTGCCATCCATGAATCTTGGATGCCTACCTTGTCCTCTTAGATCTTAACCATCTTCTCTGAGAGCTGTCCTGTGAAGCCCAGGGATATGGTCTCTCTCTCCCATACACGCCAGGAGACTCAGTCTGTCTGGGGTCCTCCTCCATTCCCAGCAGAGAAATTAGGTCTGAGGCAGCTTCTCATAAGGGGATTACACAAAAATGGACCACCTACTGAGCTAATGTGGTTTTATAATTGATTCACACTTCTAATTTATATAATTGGAAGCAAAATAATTATGCTTATAGGGATGACTAAAAGCAAATGAATAATTTCTTTGAGTCTATTTGACCACACATTATCCTACCTGGGCAGATGTATACAGCCTGCTCAATATATATATATATTTTTAATCTCTGAAGAATGCTGTATTCTTTATAAGAGGCTAAAGGCTACAGGCAGAAGATATGAATAGCCTGATGAGGACTGGATCTAATTTAGTGAATCTAATTTATTACTGGATCTAATTTATTCATGACCCCAACTAGAATCCAAACAATGGAGCCAACAGTAAGCTCCTACACTATCTGGATAGAATTTTAGCTGGGCTTAGGAAAATAGTCCCTGAAATCAAAAGTCTAAACTCTGGAATTACACAGTAAGATGGAGTAGATGCTAATCCATCTGCGTTTTTGGAAAGAATTTTAGGAGCTTAGTGAAAGTATACAAATGTAGACCTAGGGCACCTGAAACCTTGAGGCTGATTAACATGACTATTATGGGCTTAAAGCCTACCTGATATTCAGCAAGAGTTCCAAAAATCAGAAGGTGCTTTAACCTTGCCAAGTTCTTACTTAAATGAAAGGTTTTTAGAAATTGTGAAAAGGCTAAATAAAAATAAAAGGGAGGGAAAGAAAGAAAATAAAATGCATGAAATTAAATAGCAGGCTAAGTTTTGGGAAGTAGCCCTGAGGAGGACCTCCAATGGGACTAACCAAAGAGGCTTCCAACCTCAAAGAGATGAAAATAGAATTTACCAAAGGCCATCCCTAGGGGAAAATCAATGTACTTGTTGCAAAGAGAAAGGTCATTGGGAGTAGGGCTGCCCCATGCTGGAGCAGAAGGACAATAGGGAGCCTGCCCTGAAGTGGTTGATCTACTTGGAGAAGACAGACTAACAGGTTCTATCAGCCTATAGCCTTTAGCTTATTCTTGGGCAGCATTTATAATTCCTTCTTTCTGAGACAGAAGGAATTATAAAACCTTTAAGAATAATAATGGATGTTATATCCCATAATTCACATCTCTCACAATGAAGCCAAGGTAACAAATCAACAGACTGGTTGATTTTTTGATTGCTACTAGACAATATACTCAGTTCTAAATCTCAAGTGGGCTAGGCTCCCTTAAGACTCACTGTTGGTAACTGGAGTGTCTCTCGAAAATATTTTCTCCAGCCCTTGGTTATGCTGTGGAAGTTTTTTTCCTCACACACAGTTTCCCTTACATACCAGAATTTGCCATCCCAATTGTGAGGTTGAGATTTTCTCAATTGCAGCTCAAATGGCCTTTTGTAACAAACGAGTTCATATCAGAGTTCCTCCAGAACATGCCTGATTTTGAAAGCATCCTTGCTCACTCCCTTGGCTGTTTCTAAAGTTCTGCCCACTGAGGTAGGGCTACAGAACAATAGGGAAGAGCCTGTGGAGTCCATTCATATTGAGGTAAAACCAGAAGTTTCTTCCTCATCCCAAACTCAGGCAGGGCCATTGCAACTTCAAGCTAGGAAAGGTCTTCGACTCCTAGTTTTAACCTTTGTAAAATATGGACTTCTTTGACCTTTCATCCACTCTTCAATGCTCCCATTTTGCTGGTTCAAAACTTGGAACTCAGAAATACAGGTGTGTTCAAGATCCAAGAGCAATAAAATGAGGAGTGGAGGATATTTATTCTATAATATGTAATCTCTACACTCTCTTTACCACTTTATCTGGAAGTTTTGCATGGTTTTCAGTCATAGATTTAAAATATGCTTTCTTTTGCATTTCCTTTACACACCCCCCCCCCCCCCCCCCAATCTCAAGAACTATTTCCTTTCAAATGGGAAGACTTGGTCCAGATTGTTGGACTGTCCTTTCTAAAGGCATTTATAAATTCCCCAATGATCTTCAGGATATTTTGGCCAGATATTTGAGGAAAATAGTTTGGGGCAAGGGTATAACTTTACAGTATGTAGATGATATCCTGATCAGCAATGAGGTTGAAGCTGAAATCAAGGCAACATGCCATAACTATATTAAATTTTCTGGCTGACATGGGATATAAAGTATCTCAGGAAAAATTCAGATCTCACATCCCAGTGTCAAATACTTGGAGTCTGAGTTGTCATAGAGAAGTCAGAACCTTTGCCCAGATTGACAAAAGGCTATAAACTGACTAGGAGTCCTTATCACCCATAAGCAGTTGGGAGGATTCTTGGCTATGGCTCAGTTTTACAGAACTTGGATTCCTAACTTGAAGTTAATAGCAATCCTCCCATGAAGCCTTATGAAGGGAAGAGTAAGAACCCCTCTTTAGACTGGTGAATGCCACAAGAATTTCTTGACTATTGAAGAAAATGTAATGACTGCCCCCACATTGGACCTCCAGACTTACATAAGCCTTGTTATTTGTTCATTCAGGAAAGTCAAGGATTTGATGTTGGGGTATTGTTAAAAACTTGGAAGAATTCAGAAGCAACCTATAGCTAATTTCTCTAAGTAATTATACATAGTGACAAAAGGATTGCCTACTTGTCTGAAAACAGTAGCTGCTACTTGTGATATCTTGCAAGAAGCTGAAAAGTTTACACTCAGACCACCTACAACAGTCCACTCTGTGCATGATGTTTTACCATTGCTGGAACAGAAAGGGAGCTTTTGGTTAAAAGGTGGTCAATTGGGCAAGTCTCATGCTGCCTTGTCAGATGATCCCAATATGGCTTTAAAGGTGCTGTCTACCTTAAGTCCCACCACATAGCCATAGCTACTGACAAATTCTCTTTCCCTGACTCATTGATCAAAGCTCACCAGATGGGATCACCCAGCCTTCACTAGAACCAAATGAGGAGTTGTTCATGGACAAGAGCAGCTTCATGTAACAGGGACAAGAAAAGGTTAAGTATGCAGCAGTTACTGGCCAGTGGGAAGTTGAGACTCTAGCTTCACCTCCTAGGATGTTTTCCCAGAAGCCTGAGCTAACTGTGCTAAGTGGAGCTTTACACTGTAGGAGAAGCAGGCATATTAATATCTCTACTAATTCTATGTCTTCATGGTTACATTTTGCTCACAGAGCCAAGAGCACCTTACACCTGGAAATAATGAAATTAAATATGGGCCACAGATTCTTGAACTCTTAGGTGGCTTTCATACATCGTTTTTGACACAAGAAGGTAGACACCCTTATAGTGCTAAAGGAAATGCAAATTCACTCTTAGTGGCCAAGAGAGCAACTTGGCAATTGTCGGAGCAATTGAACTTAGTCCTCTCCCTCCAGTTGGACAGCCATGACCCCAAACAGTTTGAAATAGACTTAGAAAGAGCTAAAGAATGGGGATTTGATAAATATAACACCAAAAGTTGCTTATATGTGAAGAAGGAAAAGTCCTTCTTCCCTGAGGCCCTTATTAGAGCTGTATTTAAACTCACATTTGAACAAATTAATCAAAGCACCCTTTTTGGTTTCTATAATAGTAACAGAGAGTAAAAAGAAAGAAGAACTGGAAAAAACAATAAATTGTATTTTATTTTGTTTTTCTTGACATTTTCAAATATCCATGCACTGTGGTGTTTGATACCCAAGTAAGATCTTAGTTTATCTCAAAGATCTGTGAACTAAAGGTTTCCTTTATTTTCATGAGTTTTAAAATATCCAAAATATAAATAAAAAAAAAAGATTCAAGATCAGATTCTAAAATGATAATTTTATTATTAAAGATTCCTATTAAGAGTGTGTATATATCATTTTATTTAGCATTTCCAATCTCCACATAAATACAAATATACACACCTTCTATTGTTAATTGTATGGTGAGGAATTTCAGAGATGAGGAATGACAAATCTGTTCCTGTATAATTTGGGCAGGGTTTGCCTGTGTGACACTAAACACTATTAAAAAAAAAAAAATTGAAACCCAAAGAACAGCTGCACAACTTGAAATGATGAAAACATTTAAATTTTCAACATCCAACCCTATCTTAAGACTTCAGTTTAAAAAATGGGAACCTGAAAGAAATACAGACAATATTATAAATTATGATGAAATGGATCTTTCTTTTCAGACTTCTAGAAACATCATGAGATTGCATAGCCTGATTTATAAGAGATTTTGAGGCAAGTTCCAGGCTTTCATCATTCAAACCTGGAGTTTGTTTATTTTATTTTCCACTCACTAAAAGAAGGGTTTTAAGCTTGTGCTACATGTACATGGGGCACTTGAGTTGCTATATGCATATGTATTAACTAAACTGTGACCATATTTTATCACTGGTGACCTGGGTGAGGATTCAGACTTTATACTTTTATTTGTAATAAAAGAAAATTCTGAGCTGCAGAGAATGTTCAATGCACATATATTTATTTATCTTCACAAAACCTGTGAAAGCCTGTAGATGACATTATAAAACAAGAACTTGTTAAATAGAAAGCTCACTACCTCATATAATTTGAGAAAAATAAAATGTCCATACCTTATAGATCAGTAACCCCTTGTTAAGAGCCTGAAAGAGTAAGAGATATACCTTGACCAATTTAAAACTATTGTTTTTCTACCAGTGATCAAAACCTAGTTCAACTATCAAGAAACTGAATACTTAATCTGGTAGACAGAGAGATGAGCCTTCCTTCATCCCCCTTCAGAGAATTTGCCCCGCAGCTTGGAGGGGTGTGCAGTTCCACATCCAAGTGTACAAGCTAATATAAAAGTGTGGGCATACTGCCCCATATAGGGAATATAGATAATGCATATCAGCGTTGCTGCGTCTGTAAGTCAGTTTGATCTCTCCCTTCCATTTTCCTTTCCTCTTTCCTTCACAGTAGTTAATCCCTAAAATAAAAAATTTGCACCCCAAACTCTGTCTCAGTATCTGCCTACATAAAACCAGAGCCACCTACATCATTTGTGGAGTTAGTGCAAGTAGAAACCCCAGAGACTCTTCTTAATAAAGTATGACTGCATTTTTGATCTTCAATGACTCAATAGCGTGTAAGCCCCAGAACAAGCCAATAAGAAAGCTTTCATTCTCTTCCTTTGCACCATATGGGAAAGATCAAACCAGGCAAACACAGCTCCCATGCAGATATTCTCATATAGACTTGTCTCAACCAAGTAAGAGCCAAAGCCATTTCCCCCTCATTCATTCAAGCCATTTTGAACCTGCTTGGGAATCTACCACACTCTCCAGAAACCTTCATTACTTGTGTAATACCTTTTAATACTCTATTGGTACATAGGTGAGTGTCCAAACCAATTTCAAGTAAGGGGTGAATCCTTCATTCACCAAGACACCACAAAACGCCCTTATTCAAAAGTTATTAAGTGTCACAACTGCAACAACAGAGCATTAAACTAATTATGAGGCCAGTCTTAGCACAGGGTCATGTGCACCTGCACAGGTCACACACACATTGAGTCAGCCCTGTTTAGACCCAACCTCCATTAGCAACTGTAGCTTGGCTTTGTGTTGATTTAGTGATCTCAGTTCCCAAATTTAATGCATAATTCATAGTTTTCATCTCTCTGGGGAGTATGTCATGGCACTCATGCCTTCAGTTGCTTCTCTGTTTTTCTCTCAACTTGTCATTTACCACTGTGATTCTACCTTCAATTTTTTGAATTCTCATAGTTTCTCCAGTTCTATTACTTTCCCCCTTCTAAGAAAATTATCCTACTAGAAAAGATAATAAATTTGTGCATTTGTATATCCCATTCCTCCAAGGATAAGGTACTGGCTACCTAAGACCAGGCGGGTCCTACCCTCACTACTATTCCTATCCAGTCTAAATTCAGCATTACATGCCTGCGTTATATCTTTTGTGACCTTTGTGATCTTTCGTGTGCAAATATTGTCAACTTCTGAAGTTTTATTTTTCTATTCTGCTTGCAAAACTCCAACCATAGCTGAATGGTGCTCTTGACCTAAACTACTTTGGATGCTCTGAACTTGGCCATCCTTCACAGTTTTGGTTTAAATTCATTACCATTAGTTACAAGTGAGCCTTAATATTTTTTGTCTACTGGATCATCTCATAAATATACCTTGTACACATATACTGCAATTTATTCCATCTTAAAAAGAAAACTCCCTAAGTCTATATTTTCTTTTAAGTGCTACCCATTTTCTCCTTCTCCTTACTTATTCTTTTTCTTTCAATCCACTTCATTCAGGCAGTTGATTCCACTCTAAACTGGGAATGCTATTATTGAGTTTACAAATGAGATCTATGTTACCAAAGACCAAACTGCTAGTGGCATTACTGATAGTTTTCTTTCTTCACAACACATATCTAATCAATTATCATTTTATTGCTTTAATTTAAAAATGCAGGGTGGCCACCTTTTATATAAAGCTTGACTTTCTATTTCCAGAAGGATCCCCTGATCAATGCACAATGATCTTTTTACTGGATGATGTTTAAAGCTCCTTAACTGGTCTTCCTTCTTCATCTCTATAGCCCTGTTGGCAGATTTGCAATGTAGAAGCCAGAGTTATCATTTTTAAACCCAAGCAGACTTATGCCACTTTTTATTTGAAATATTCATATGACCTCTATCTTACAAATGCAAAAAAGCATAAAGGCTGCATGTAACAGGACCCCAATTCTTTTTTGAACAAAATTTTTTTCTTTCTTTCTTTTTTTTTTTTTTTTTTTTCCTGATAGCATCAATCTGTTGCCCAGCCTAGAGTACCATGGTGTCATAGCTCACAGCAACCTCAAACTCTTGGGCTTAAGTGATCCTCCTGCCTTGGCCTCCCAAGTAGCTGGGACTACAGGCACCTGCCACAATGCCTGGCTAATTTTTCTGTTTCTAGTAGAGACATGGTATTCTCTTGCTCAGGCTGGTTGCAAACTCCTGAGCTCAAACAGTCCACACACCTCTGCCTCCCAGAGTGCTAGATTAAAGGCATGAGTCACCACGTTGAGCCAATATCCTACCTTTCATTCACTTCTTTCCCACCATATTCCTCTTCACATTGTTCCTAAAACAAGCCAAGCATGTTCCTGCCTCTGTCTTTATACCCATTGTTTGCTCCATACCTGAGTCACCTTTACTGAACTTTGCTCAAATACCACTTTCTTGATGAGTCTTTCTATTATTATTCAAATTAAGATAACAACTCTGTTCCTGATTCCTAGTCATCAATCATTAACCGTGCACATTCTTCCTGTGTTTTACTTTTGCTTGCAATACTTTTAATTGTTTAATATTTTAAATATATATAGGCATCTACACACCATTATATGCACATACATATATACATATATAATGGATAGATTTATTTATTTTGCCTAATGTATATCTCCTGACAGTAGAATAAAAGTTTCATGATTGCAGGGATCTTTATGTGTCTGTCACATAGCAAATGTCAATAAATAAGTAGGAATTAAGTAATAAAAGTACATCTATTGATAGAGCTCTTATAAATAACCTATAGTTTTTTACACATTCTAACAATCTAAGACACATTTGATATTACATTAGTGACTGTCAAAATATTCTCTGCAAGGACAAATGTAGAGATTGAAGTACCTGAGGGTGAGTAAGACTGAACACATAGGGAATGCAAATTATTTTTAAATCACGAGACATTGAAAACTCAGAGAAACATATGCTAATGAAATAACTCAAAAGATGACCATTTTATGAGTAATGATAAATAATGCTTTCAAAACTGTTCTTTCACTAATCAAAAAATGACAAGAGAGTCTGAATTTGGTGAAAAGTACTGGCCAAAATATTGATGAATTGAGATTAGTTCATAGTGACTTTAGCTTATCGCAGTTCATGATGTTAGTGGGGAAGGGAGCTGGTGTTTTCTCCGGCAGCTGTTCTAGCTTGCAGAGTGTTATGTGTATAACTGTGCATGTGTGTATATTTAAACAAGGGGTGGGCAATTTATTGCCAAGTGAGTTAGATACATTGGCACTTTTGTAACCAAAATAAAAGACAAAATCTAGTCCCCTTTTTAGAAATATCTTTCGGATGTTTTCTGCTTGTTTAAGCTTTGTTCTTAATGTTTTGGCAGAAGTACCAAAAGGCTGTTGTCAAATTTGTCATAACTTGATATTAAAATATGGATGTATTAATTGTACAATGATCTTTTCCCTGAACTTGGTCCTAGAAAAAAGTGCTGCATCTTTTGTAAGTAACTTCAAGGGAGGATATCATACTGCATTCAAATATAAGCTTTTATCCAGTTAATCATCAAGCCTTACCTACTTTCATCAATGTTTGGGAGCTTAATTCCAGGATTACTCATCCCCCAAAAAGCTAAATATGAAAATCAGAAGCACAGACCCAAACAATAGAACTTTTATACCATGATAATTAGAAAAGGAACCTATTACCCAGGATTATAATTAGTGACTAACATATTAAATGACCTTTAACATTTACCTTAAGCCCTGGATTTCTGGAAAACCAGCAAGGTTATGAATGCCATATTAGTGAACTTTAATCTTTATTACTGCTGTGGACAGAATTTTAATGATTTTTAAATAGGTAGTGGTCACTAACAAATCCCTATTAAAATAAAAAAATCTCATAAAAAATTAAATGGATTAAGACTTCAAATGTACCATCATCAAAAGTATTATCTAATTATGGAGTTCAGTGAACAGGCCAAGTGAAATGGTTGGTAATATTAGTTATTTGCCACATGGGAATGCCCAGGATTTATGCACAAATAGATTCTGCTTCTGTTGCAACATAGTAATTAAGAATTTGTCAGGGAAATTTGACCCTCTAGGGTAGAAATTACTTTGTAAAATAAGAATGGCAGAGCACTAGTCTCCTTGCTGCATATAATTTAACTTGATTATTTATACATCAAAGAGAGTCTGCAGTGACTGCAGTATAATATTTAAGTAGAGGCATATTAAAGAAAGAAGCATCTAGTGAAATCTTTTTCCCAAATCTCCGTGAGAAAATAGAAGAAATTTTCATAAAGCATTTCATTTTGCATATAAATTGGGGCCTAGATTGTGCCTGTGAATTTACTGCTGTCAAATTTAATTTTTCTTTAATTCTTCAGGCCCAGATGTGAAAGGCTCTGTGTGCAGGCTGCAATTTTCAATGCTTACAGGTAGCTCCCGGATCGATAATGTGTCTTTATGAGAAATTACCGTTAATGTTATTGAGTATGCATTTTGTTTTATAGGATAATAAGGTAATATGAAATGCCAATTCATTCATTAGAAGAGAGCTAAGTGCTTAAATGAAATGGGTGACAGGTTTGAAAAAAGATGTAGTAATGGGCAGGAAGGCAAGAATGGATTTTTAATGACCTAATATTTAAAGGTTTAACCATGTTTTTGCATTTTCTTTTTATACATGATTTAATCTATAAGATGAAGAACTTTATTTAAATTGGAGAATGCATTTTGGCTATAAATGCCATGAAAAAATAAATAAATAAATAAATAACAACTCAGTTTCAGAACATTTTTCTAATGGGTTACTTTTATTGGGATCACAGCACCTAAATTAACCAAAAGCAGACAGTCTGGTACAAAGGAAATGTTATGAAAACCGTCAAGTAATAAAAGAATGCCAGAAACAAGACCAAAACATATCTTGTAACAAAAGAAATACATATTTAATATCCCTCTTGCTGAAGTACACTGCTATAGAAGTTAATTTTAATGCAACCCCCAAAATACAAGAACACGTAGAATTTGGGAAACTATGACGAAAGCAACAGAAGATCAGGCTAAAGAGACAACTTTTAAAAAACATTCATTTAAACTGAATGTGAATTTCAGTGTTAATTTTAAGAGCATTATGTTTTGTCACTAAGGAAAACAAGCTTTGTACTTTCATTAGTAAAAGTTCTGACCCAGCCTTTTGTTATTAAGCTGAGGCCCTTTCTATAATAATTATCTAAAAAGTTGAACGGACATTAATTTGATTCTTGGGATTTTATAAAGAATCAGTAGGTGCTCTACAAGAAAAGCATTTGGGTTAAATAAGTTAAATAAGGTTTTTGAACAAACATAAATAAACCTATTTATGCCATTGCATAATTTGAAGTAAAATGTCTTGCTTTTTGCATCTTACTATCTCAATTATATGTAATCCTGAAACCAATTCAAACTTCAAAATGAAAAAGACACTAAAATATTTAAAGATATTCCCAAATCAATCACTCAGACCCAAAGCAACCGGGCATGAACATTCACAGCTATGAACAAAATGAAACAAAGTAAATCCAACAATTGATGATCCAAATTTTATTGACACTTTTACAAGTTAAAACAGTTCAAGCTCATATAAGCCAAAGGGTATTCCTTTATTTCAGTGTCTGAGAAGTCAAACTGTGGAGGACAATATTATGTAATGTGAATATATAAGGTTTGGAGTTGAAAAACTCTGGATTAGAGCTCAGTACTCATGCCTACTAGCTGTTTAAACTCAGAAAAAGTATTTAATCTACCTAAATCAGTTTTGTTCTCACAAAATGGATACGAAAATATCTAATTTGGCACAGCCATTGGCCATGCGTTGAAGCTGAACTAAAATCTGTCCAGGTCTGAACTGTAAGTGCTGATCTCCACAACCTCCCATCTTGTTCACTCCCAGTCTGCTGCTGACCAGTTTTACAGAAATACCCAGTGGCTGGACCCCACTGCACCCTCTTCTCTGAGCTGAGCTGGACATCCCGAGGCTTGCCACTGGACCCCACTGCGCCCTCATCTCTGAGCTGAGCTGGACATCCCCAGGCTTGCCATCCTGCTCCTGCACCGGCATGCCTATCACCTGAATCATTTCACCAACAAACTCATTGTCTTGCACCCTTACCTTTATAAACAACTGACTGATAAAATTTCAATCTTGAGCTAACCCCAATATCCATTTTCTCCACTATAAGACAGGCAGGCTCAGCACTGCTAAAGAAGTGCCAGCATGTAAACATTCATGTGGTCACAAATTTATAGTATTCAATTCCAGTTAGTTTCTCAGATCTTTTGACAATCAGTTGCTTCCTTGATCAATTCTGTTTTCCACTTAGTTCAGCAACTATTCCACCTTTATCCTGAAGGCCTCTACACTCTTTCATCCTTACTCTCACTAGCCAAACACCCATATTAGGAGATTTGAATTCGTGAAACATGGACTTTTTGCTCCTCTGCCCTTCCCCTTCACCTTTTCTGTACCCCCCCTTGCCTTTTGGGAGAAGTGTGTACTTCTTTTCAAGGCCAACTGGGAAGCAGATATGGATTCTGTACTTTCTAAGCGTCCTTCAGGGCTTTAGTTCATCAGTTCCATCCTTTCCTTCCTTCTGCCTTTTTGTTGCCTTTTCTGTAGCTTTCAAATATGAATTATCTACATCTAAGCAAACTCTCCTTCCAAGAAAAAAAGTAATTAAAAATAAAGTTAAAGCCCCCTGTTTCCATTGAATTCCTGTTTTCCCTCTACCAGCACGTTCCTTGGTTCCTTGAAATAAGATGCCCTTTCCTTACTTCTCATTCTTCAACACCCTGACGCTTCCGTCCTCTATCATTTCACAGAAACTCTTTTATCAGAGCCAATTACTTCCGAGTCACAAACCTGTTATTGTCTGTTTGTTTGTTTAATCTTTTTGACCTAGTAGAACCACGGCAGAATTAACAGTCATTTCGAGGTAACCAAGAAAGAAACAAATTTCTTTGTCTTGTCTTTCTCAAATTCCAATGTATTATTTTCTTCCTGTCACTCCTTAAATGTCCCTCGGCATTGATCGCTGGTTATTCTTACTCCACACACACTTCAGAAGACTTTTTTCCCCACTTACCTACTGTCAGCTACAAACCAATGATTATGATTCTTCATTATGTATTTCTAATGCCACGACCTACACTAAGGTTCCAATTCATATGTTCAACTGTCTGCTAGACATCTTCAGTGTTATCTCAAGGTTGTCCTAAGGTTATCTTTTCCGTATCAGTGGTTCCTGTCTGTCTACTCTACCTCTCAAGAATAATTATCCACATACAAAATTTAGGATATAATATCAAACTTTATTTTCCTTACTCCAACTTCCAGGTAATCTACTAAACTTGCATACTAAATTATTTACACATTAATAATCTTTCTATACTCTTGTTTCTCTTCAGAACACATAAATCTTTTGCCTTTTACATTTATAATCTTTCCACAAAGCATAGCATCATCATTCCCTTCATATAGAGCCTCCTCATTCCTAGCCTATTTGGTGCCAAACTTCTCTCTTTGCCTGGAGTATTTCTTTCTTCCAGTTTGTCTTCCATGAAATTATTATTAATAGTCTATCTAAAATAAAATCTGATCACATTACCCATATACTTTTGAAGCCTTCAGTGGAACCCTGTTGCCTATAAAATCCTGGCTATTACCCACCAGGGAGCCCCCCATGACCTATCTAACTCTGGTACCTCGTCTCCTGCCTGGTCCTGCCTCTTTGTTTCTGCACTTGGAATCAAGTGACTTGCTGTCTTTCCCGTGCACCATGCTGTTTCACAGCTCTGTGCTTTAGCTCATGCTGCTTAACTGCCCTGAATGCACTTCCTCACATTCTTTGCCTGGCTAACTCTTACTCATCCTTAAAACTTTAGTTTTCACCATTCTCTCCTCTCAGGAAGGTTCCCTGTGTTTCCTTAATCTAAGCATAAATGCCCTGAGATCCCCTGTGGATACTGCATCCCCCTAACCCTGTTTTTATATCATGTCACTCTACTTGATGTAAGCATCTTTTAAGCAAGGGCCATATCTTATTCTTTGAGACTAATTTATTTAAGTATCTCAACTTTCTGGAGTGAGGCATAAAACAGCTTTATTTTTCCTATAAGTGGCACCAACAAGGTCGTCACCTCCCACTTTCTCACCCAGTCGTGGTTTCCCTCTAATAACAACTTCTCTAAGGGGTCCATAACTTTAGCCAGTAGAAGAGCAAACATCTAGTTTTAGAGACCCAGCCGTATCCATTGGAATATACTTTTTTAGTATCTAATCAAATGCTCTTCTTAAAGACACTTTCTCTCCTCCCCTCACTCTGTCACTGCTTCTCTTTGTAACACTATTTGCAGTCATCCTGCATGGGGCAAGTGTCTACATGGAGTAGGTGGTACCTAAGATTACAGATGGAGTGGGACGCACTCGCCTAATTTCCTGTCAAGACCAGGTGGATTTCACACACACACACACACACACACAGACTCATTGTTATTACTGTTAGTTTTGCCAAATTTACTAAATAGTGTTTTCAGAGTAGATAACAGGGACAGGACAGCCACCTTTTAAAGCATTATCTTTGGCCATAGTGGTTTGAATGGTGGCTGCAGCATTGGAATAGCCTCTGTGAAACCTCCACGTCCACCTCTGCATCTTTCTCGGCCCCAGCAGTGTTAGGCACTTGTGTATCCAGCAGCTCACAACTTTCTGAAGTCAGACAGGAAATATCCCCAAATTAGCAGAGAGGGACCCTAGGTTTATGAATGATTTTTTTTTGAGGCTTCTCTCCCTCTCTCAGAAATCGTATTTACCTATTTGAACTACCCCCCAGGGAGCACCCATTGCTCAGTGGGTAGGACGCTGGCTATATATGCCAGGGCTGGTGGGTTTGAACCCATCCTGGACCTGCCAAACAACAATGACAACTGTAACAAACAACAACAACAAAAATAGCCGGGCGTTGTGGCCGGCACCTATAGTCCCAGCTACTTGGGAGGCTGAGGCGAGAGAACGCTTAAGCCCAAAAATTTGAGGTTTCTGTGAGCTGTGACGCTACAGCACTCTACCCAGGATGACAGCTTGAGACTCTGTCTCAAAAAGAAAAAAAAAACAACAAAAAAAAACTAACCCCCAAATACCCAAATACACGTACTCTCACTCAGATGATAGTGCAGTTTCCTGAACTTGGGTTGTTAAAATCCTTATTTATTTTTATCTATAATAAAAAATAAATAAATAAATAAAATAAATAAATAAATAAAATAAAGTAAAATAAAGAAATATTAATTAAAACCTGCTATGTGCCGACTAATCACAGTGAACAAACCAGAGAAAGTCTCTCATCAAGTGGAGCTTAAAGCTTTCAGCCTTTCTAGGCAATGCTGATAAAAGCTTCGACCTCTGGAAGCATCCTATTGTCCCAGTGCCTAGCATGTGGGGAGTTGTAGTGTTAAAAATCAGTACCTATCTATGAAATGAAAGCAGGCACATTATATGATATACAGTGGGGTTTGAATTGACATAGTTTTTCTAATTTCTGTTAATTGTATTTTAAATTTTTCAATTTAAATTAACTTTTTAATTAACTTTTTGGATGGAATTGCATTTGCACATCCAAATGACCCATTGTACAGCTCTAATAAATATATTTGTCATAAAAATTGAGATTAGGCTGCAATAGCACAGTTCAAAGTCTCAGTGGCTTCAAACAGAAAATCTATATTGTTTCATTATGGGAATGAAACTGTACTATTTACAAGTTTACCAGTCAGAGTAGCAGGGCACAAAGAGAGTTCAGAAATCTCCAGTAAGTGATTAAATTCTTCTATTACCTATGTCCTTAGCTAATGGTTAGGACTAGTCACATGGTCCATTAATTTGTAAGGAGAGCAAGAAAGTAAAATATTTCTATTTCCAAAAAATGAACAGACAACAACCAAAAAATGCCCAAACAAATTTGTAATAGTGCAATATCCCCATCCAAAAAACAAACAACCACCAAAAATACCCAAACAAATTCATTATTAAAAAATAAATTAAATACCCGAGAGACAAACCACAGTCCACAAGTATTAATTATGACTTTCAGACTCTGAGTGACCTGGTGACTTTTCTCTCAAGCTTCTGACAGTCTTCTAATCTACTCTATGATGTAAGAAAAATTAAATATCAAAAATCGGTCAGTTTCCTATAGAAAAAAGAAAAAAAAACAAAACTGAAACCCTTCCTTCAAACCACTTTTTCTGTCTGAATTAATAATTTGTTGGGTAGAATACAAGATATCATTAAAAAAATGATAGGATTACCAAAATCCATATAAAGTATCAGATGGCCTGGAAGGATTTTCTCAGTTTGAGAAATATAGTATTTTTGCCTACACAATTCTTTAATGGGGGGGTTTTCTTGCACACTCTGGGGTATTTAGGAGCTTTCCTGTCCCCAACCCACTAGTTGCAGGTAGCACCTCTCCCAAGTGGTGTCAACAAAAAAAATGTATCTAAATATTGTCAGATGTTCTCTGGCAGGATAAATTTCCAGAAAACAAAATCACCTCTTGCTGAGAACCACCGACCTAGGAGAACTTATTAAAATCCTAGTGATGCTGACATGATTTTCTGTTGCAAACTGGTAATGTCATCGATGGAACCTTCCAGGCTTTCATCCCCAAAGAATCTCATCTCAAGACTTTCCTCTGCTACTACACCTCCATCAGAGATCCCCTCTGCTCCAGCAGTAGATATTAGCTGACCAAGCTGTCTTCACAACTGATCTGAATTTCTTAAACCAGTAAGTCAGTCAGTATGTCTTTTACTCAAGAACCATGAGATACTTTCTACTTCTTCAAGTGGCCTAAAAATGACTTGTGCATTTGGAAGGAAAGGGGAGAAGGTGAGGCTAAGAACAATAGTTTTTAGTTAGTTCTAAGTAAGATGGGAAAAATTTCTTGAGTTAAACTCTCCTAAAACTTATAGACATTTCTGAGCTCAGAAAGCAGGGATTCTAGAGGGAGGGCAAGCTTCAATTTTAGTACATTGGCCTGTTATCGTGAAATGAAAAGTCCTGGGATCTTTCCATTTCTCTATGTGACATTTATAGAATATCACTAGGAATTAGTGGTTACATTAATTATAGGTGTTCCAACATGACTTTAATAGACCTAAGACAAGAATAGTGACTGTCTTTCCATGGCTCTCTGGTAGAAGAAAACATTTCCAAGGATAGAGGTTACTAGAATAATAATTAGAAAAGCAAATTTATTCAGAGTTACTCTAAGTCTTAAGGTAAGTGGTTTACTAATTCTAGGCTTCAGTTTTCACATGTGTTAAGGAATGAAATTAGATAAAATCATCTTAAGAAAACTATACCCACTTTAAAAGTTTATTCCCTCCCATGAAATGCCTGCTTTGTTTAGTTCAAATATATAATGGGAATCTTAAAGCTAAATAAGTATTAAAATGAGCTCCCATTTCCATTGGAGGATGAAATTAATTTCTCTTGAGATGAATTCGTTAAGTTTTGTTTTACTTTCCTCTGTAAAGTGAATGATTACAAGAGCCTGAAGGTGTAGCTAAGTGGAGGGAGGGAGTTTCCTCTGAGTAGTTCTAAGGTCCCAGAGGCACTACCCATCTCTAGCCCATCCAATCAATAGCCAGTTAGAGCTGAGGAGAAACAGTGAGTAAAAATTACAGAATCGATCTGTCCTGCCCCACTTGGGCCATCATTCACTCTGTGCACTTCCGAGGTTGTGAAGGGACCACTCAGGTTAATGGAAACACAGTGGTAGACCTGAGCCTGTGTTTTCTCATCTCTCCTCTCTTGCCCCAGTGTGAATGCACAGGTCTAAGGGAGTCAGCAAGGCCGGGCAAATCATGATGGAAATTCCCGTCTAGACACCTTTCAAAATTCCCCAACACTAATAATGACATCTATACACTTTACTAGCAGAAAAGAAACATAATTTGGGAACCGGAGAAGGAAATGTATCCTGCCAACACAAATAATGGAGTATATGAAAGGCCACCATTAAGAAATAGAAAATCTACCCTATGAATTTCTATAAACTGAGATTACAATTGTCTTTCAGGAGATATAATTACTGATATTTTCATGCACCTGAATATTACTTATTTTAAGTGGTCTTTTTAGGAAAGCTGGCATTAAGTTTACAGTGAATACTTTTTCATGGTTATTGAGGTTTATTCGCAGTTTTGTACAAATACTGAATATTATGGTATAATGGGGTTTTACAAGTAAACAAATTCCAATATTAAACACTTTTGTAATTTTGAACAAATAATTTAAAGCTCTCCTGTCTTTTTTCCCTAAAGGTAAGTGGTCAGTATAGACTCTCTGATCTTTTCTAGCTATAAAATATTTAAACTGGGATTATTTGATTTGTATTCAAATAGAAAGCTTATTGTCCCATTTATGCACAAACCCCAAATAATATTTTTTTTTTTCAGATTTCAAAGGAAACATTAACAGTTTTAAAAGCTACACACGTAAAGACAGCCATATCTTAAAGAGATCCATTAAACAATAAATATCATTCTGAAAGGTATTCAGGATCTAAATTCATTTGCAAAGAACTAGGAAAGTTCTACACTACTGGTGGGAGTATAAACTAATACAGCATTTTTGGAGAGAACTATGGAGACGCCTCAAAGATCTAAAAGTAGACTTCCTATTTGACCCTGCAATCCCATTACTAGGTATCTACCCAGAAGAACAAAAATCATTTTACCACAAAGACATTAGCACTAGAATATTTATTGTGGCTCAGTTCATAATTGCGAAGTCATGGAAGCAACTTAAGTGCCCAGCGACCCAGAAATGGATCTAAACACTGTGGTATATATATACCATGGAATATTATTCAGCCATTAAAAAAGATGGAGACTTTACATTTTTTACATTTACCTGGAAGGAGTTTAAATACATTCTTCTTAGTAAAGTATCTCAAGATTGTTAAAAAAAAAAAAAAAAAAAAAAAAATTCAATGGAGTACATTGGAGTACATTGGAATATAAAATCAATATATAAACAATTACATGTTCCTAAGAACAATAAAACACTATCATAGTCCCACTCCTGGGTAGAGTGACGCAG